>JAOTOM010002588.1:0-82500 GCA_034440615.1 Ashinkailepas kermadecensis | reverse complement strand
ACTCGTATATGACGAGAGCGCCGTTCTTCAGCTCGGCTCCTCGTGCCTGCTTCATCTGCCAGAACTCCTGCAGCGCCTCCACCACGTTCACTGGAACGACCAATGGGTCATCAGGCAGGCGCTCGGCGCTCCGACACGACAGTCGATCACACCACACATTAGAGAGCGTCACCCCCCCCCCATCCCACCACACCGTCCTCTGACGATAGTCAGCCACACACGCTGAACGCACCGAAGGCCGACACTTCAGCCCCCCCCCCCCTACGTGAGTCCGACAGCCACCTGGACAATAATTACAGCGGCAGTGAGCCCTCCCTCGTGAGTAGGCGCAGTTCCACGCCAGACGATGGTGGACATTAGTGCGACCGTACCACTTCCGGGCAGCCCCTGCCCAGCGGCCGTTCCCAGTGACGTAGCGTGCCGACCAGCTGCCTGCGGTCCCACTGCACGGATGTGCACGTGACTCGCCGCTGGTTCCTGCTCGCTACCACACACCTCTTCTGCACGTGGTGCACCACGTGCTCAACGATGTACAGCAAAAGCTTTGTTTTGGGAACAGGACAGCATCCCTGCTGGTCTTTATATATATGTGAACATATTATTTTTGGTCATAGCATTGCTGCTGATCAGCTTATTAAGCATATATAATACAGTGTGTACAATAATCGTATCGGGTGTTGCATACAGTCACTTAGCTTTTGGTGATCAATATAGTTCCCCATTTTCCTTCACCACATGTCTGCTATTGGCGCATCCGAGCAATTTGGGAGGGGGGGGGGTACAGTGCTCCACCATAAAGCCATAAAGTGTTCATATTTAAGCCACAGTGACCCATTTGGTTTACTCTTGTAAAGGGAGTAAACTACTATAAACCTGGACAAAAAGATACTCACATCCTGACCAGTACTATATAAATTCTAAAGAAGCTATCTGCCAACGTCCTATCCACCCACTGATGCCCATCTACCCACCTATCTACCTCAGCATATCTATCCCTATTCATTCGATTTCACGTAACATGCGTGGATCGTGTGGCCGACACCCTTAATCAATACCATAAAGTTATAAAGTCATAAAGTGTTAAGGCTTAATAAGAGCCACAGGGGCCCATCTGGGTTAAGCCTATCTAGAAAAGGTACTAGAAATGTAGATACTCTCACCCCAATCAATCCCTTATCCCAAGTTCCTAGAAGCTATATATCCCAACCTATCTAGCACCATTCACTTGCTATTGCATAACACACAACAATTGCAAACTCCTCCCATCATACCCATTGTGCTACCATAGACCATATCCCCGTTCCAAAGTATTTACCCGTCCAAACTTATCTAGCATCATTCACTTGATATTTCATAACACACTCCTTCACACCCATGCCCCATCAATCACTTTTAAACTCCATCCATGTCTGCTTAAAGGGGTCTGCACAGTATACGTATGTACTTACGTACAGTGTACAGTGTACTTTATGACTAGCATAAATATCATCCCATCCACCACCTGACGTGTCACAGCCCTGTCCAAGTAACTGCCTGTGACTGCAACTAATTCATAATCACTCGATCTCAACCCCAACACATCCACGCGTCACGCCATCACCCGCAGCTACACCACACGCAGGCGACGCTGCGGTGACCTCACCGGTCACGTGCACGTGACGTCACCGGCCGAGAGGCTGTCGGTCGGGGGCTGACCTGCACGGGAGGGTCGGCGGGGCTGGCCGTCGCCTGCACCGGCTGGCGCCAGTGGACGCGGCGGCGGACTCTGCAGCCTCCGCAGCCGACGACTATAACAATAAATTCTGCTCCGCCAGTCGGAGAAGCGAGGCCTCCCGGCCAACCGAACCATCCACCCATCCACGGCACCAGATGTGTGTCCCGGGCAGCTCCCCAAACTGTGATGCGTGACCCCAGCCGCTCCCCTCCTGCACCAGGGGTGTGACCTCAGCCGCTCCCCTGCACCAGATATGTGGCCCCAGCCGCTCCCCTCCTGCACCAGATGCGTGACCCCAGCCGCTTCCCTCCTGCACCAGATATGTGGCCCCAGCCGCTCCCCTCCTGCACCAGATATGTGACCCCAGCCGCTCCCCTCGTGCACCAGATAAGTGGCCCCAGCCGCTCCCCTCCTGCACCAGATGTGTGACCCCAGCCGCTCCCCTCCTGCATCAGATGCGTGACCCCAGCCGCTCCCCTCCTGCACCAGATGTGTGACCCCAGCCGCTCCCCTCCTGCACCAGATGCGTGACCCCAGCCGCTCCCCTCGTGCACCAGATAAGTGGCCCGGGGCTGCTCCCCGCACACAATATGTTGCTCGGGGCCGCTCCCTGCATCAGGTGTGCCCTGGGCCGCCTCGCCGCACCAGATATATTTCCTGGGTCACTGTGTCGCTCCCTGCCACCAGACGTACGACCAGGAGCGACACAACCGCCAGCCGTTCACCAGGTTTTCCTAGCTGCTGGGTCACACCTGTCTTCTATGTTGAAACTCTTTCAATTCAATGTTTATTGACGATGCAGTTTTCAAAGATTTGCTTTAATTATCGGCGCATTTAATTGAGATAATTGTGGTTTAATCTCTCTATCATTATCGCATGGTTCCAAATCTGCAGGGCCTCATGTTTGGCTGCACGCTTTGTTTCAATTCCAACGCTTGGCCGCTTTTCAAGACCATTTGTCCCTCCCCAGCCCGGTAGGTTGCATCCGCCCTTGAACAGAACTCAAAAAGAGCAAAAGCAAAAACGACAGGCTGTCGTGCCACTCTGTTCCTCAAGGCTGTCGATGAATCTATCGGGCGGATTATTTCGCCAGTCAGCATGCACGCCTGGTGTACCAACAGAAGGCGCACGCTACTACCTTACCCAGAACACCGAGGTGCTCGACGTCGTGAACAACAAGCACAGGCCAGCCACGGCAACACTGCCCATCCGTGATGCGCAGTGCGGCTGAAATAAGCAGCTCTGAACGTACAGCTGCAGTTGTAGCTATTGTGGCTTGGCGGCGTATCGACCGCGCAGGTCGTACAGCGCCCAACTCCAGTCGTGCGGAACACTCAAACTGTTCCCATGTGTGGTCACTGCAAGTTGATCTGACAACACAGAAAATGTGAGAGACTTGTGTCAGGAAACACTTGTGATGGACCCACAACTGGCTATGAGGTGTGTACATGGTTGGTGCGCTGACACCACGCTTCGGTTGGTGACAGGAAGTTGGCTTGTTCCGCCCGCTGCCCTGTGCTTCATAGAACGAAACGTTCCACCACAGTTTGTACACCCCGAGGTCAAACTGACACTGAGATATCAGTTTAGTTGTCCAGGGCTACAGCGTCCTGCAGTGAATGATGGCGCATGGCAAGCTATGGAGATTGCAACGTCTCAACAAAATAGACAGCAACAGAAGAAACTGCACAACCCGCGAGGACTAACGAGAAAGATTGAGGCTAAAAGGACTAACGCCACAAGGTCTAATGAGGGAGACTGCGACGCCACAAGTGCTAACGAAAGAGACTGCGACGCCACAAGGTCTAACGAAAGAGACTGCGACGCCACAAGGTCTAACGAAGGAGACTGCGACGCCACAAGGTCTAACGAAGGAGACTGCGACGCCACAAGGTCTAACGAAGGAGACTGCGACGCCACAAGGTCTAACGAAAGAGACTGCGACGCCACACGTGCCAACGAAAGGCAGCGAAGCACCGTCAGTCGAGTGGAACTGACGACGGCGCGGGGCCAGACAGTGTGGCCAGCTGCGAGGCAGGGGTTTAGGTGGCGCCACACGGCGCGAGACCAGACAGTGTGGCCAGCTGCGAGGCAGGGGGTTTAGGTGGCGCCACACGGCGCGAGACCAGACAGTGTGGCCACCAGCGAGGCAGGGGGCTTAGGTGGCGCCACACGGCGCGAGACCAGACAGTGGCCAGCAGCGAGGCAGGGGGTTCAGGTGGCGCCACACGGTGCTCTCAGCAGCCCAGCGCGGAAAAACACAACAGCAGCCCCGTATCGCCTGCCGCAGGCGCATCAATTAACGGCACGGCGCGCGGCGAGGCCGACGGGGAAATTAGAGTGGTGCCGAGTGGCTGAACCTGGCTGCAGGGGTGCAGCGGCTGGGGGACCACGTCTGGGAGAGTGGCTGAGTCTCGCTGCAGGGGTGCAGCGGCGGGGACCACATCTGGGAGAGTGGCTGAGTCTCGCTGCAGGGGTGCAGCGGCTGGGGGACCACGTCTGGGAGAGTGGCTGAGTCTCGCTGCAGGGGTGCAGCGGCTGGGGGACCACATCTGAGAGAGTGGCTGAACCTCGCTGCATGGGTGCAGCGGCTGGGGGGACAAGTCTGGGAGAGTGGCTGAGATAGAGAGGATGAGAACGAGGATGCCAAACAGCGTGCCCTTAGTCTTGAAAGACTGTATCACAATGGCATTGAGACGTCGAACTTTTATTGGTTTTGAGAGCAGGAGTTTCACTACCGATAACACGCTTGGATACCAGGATTTTGAAGCCTCATGTAACGCCCATAGCCGTAATTTTACACTTCAAAGTATCCCAGAACCGATACCCCGGACAAATGTGGCGAATCCGGACATATTTGGAGGTTTCTGGTACTGTAGCAGTGCCTGTTGTTCTGCGTCTGAGGGGCATCCTGGCCACGTCGTCATTCTGCAACAGTGACACTAATACCCCACCACCCCCAATGACTGGTGGTTTCACCACCAAATGTTTGCACAATACATTTACACTATGTATCATGGCTTCTAAGATGCCAAAAAATACACTCGGGGTGTTTAAATAACAACATACGTGTCAAAAAATGAAAATTACACAAGCCCTTTCGGAGAAATATGTTGATTTTTGTAATGCCGGGAGACATCGCCCCATCCCCAATAACACACACACACACGCACACACATACACACACACACACACACCAAGCTCTGTTGCTAACTGCGTGCTATCACAATATCATGACACATAGGAGGCATAGGAGACACATAGCAGTTCCACATAGGAGGCTAATTCATCAACTACAGCAACATGGGATTGTTGGAAAAGTTCTAGGTTGGATTGAAGCATGGTTGAGGGGATGGAAACAAAGGGTAATGTTAAATGGATGTAAATCTGATTGGAAGGATGTTCTGAGTGGAGTACCACAGGGCTCTGTTCTAGGGCCACTTCTCTTTATCATCTTTGTAAATAACATTGAGGTAGGGCTGAGGAATAGAGTGTTCAAATTTGCTGATGACATCAAACTGGTAGGAGTGGCAAACAGTTGTGATCAATCTAGTAATATTCAACTAGACTTGGAGGACCTAAAAAAGTGGGCTGATCAATGGCAGATGTCTTTTAACTATGACAAGTGTAAGGTTATGCATCTGGGGTCGGGAGGTGAGACTTTCAGATATACAATGGGAGGGAGGGAACTGGATGTTATTGAAGAGGAAAGGGATTTAGGTGTGTTGGTTTCAAATGACCTTAAAGCAGAGAAACAATGTAGCTCAGCTAGGAGCAGGGCACTCAGAATGCTGGGACTCATTAATAGAAGTGTGATGTATAAGAGCAAGGAAGTCATGAAAAAACTGTACTTAGCATATGTGCGACCCCACTTGGAATATTCTGTGCAAGCTTGGAGCCCCTACCTAGAAAAAGATATAGACAAGTTAGAAAGAGTGCAACGCAAAGCAACTAAACTCATCAGTGGACTAGGTAGCTTAGAATATGGAGAAAGGCTTGTGGCATTAGATATGTACTCCCTCAAGTATAGGAGATTAAGGGGGGACATGATTGAAATGTACAAAATTGTTAAAGGACTAGATCAGGTCAATTTAAATGGTGCTCTTCAGTTTAAAGTATCACACAGGGGTCACCAACTCAGGTTAGACAAGTTGAGGTGTAGGACAGTTAAGCGACAGCAGGTCTTCAGTCAAAGGGTTGTTGATCAGTGGAATGGGCTGCCTGCTGATGTTGTGGGGAGTTCCTCATTGAATGTATTTAAAAGTAGGGTGGACAAATTTTTTAGGCAGGAAAATCTTGTTTTTGATTTCTAATTTGGATGGAGGGGATAATATTTATGTTAAATGTGCACGGCACAGACCCCTTTAAGCAGGGGCTATGGTAGCACAATGGGTATGATGGGAGGAGCTTGCAATTGTTGAGGGCGTTATGCAATAGCAAGTGGATGATGCTAGATAGGCTGGGATATATAGCTTCCTAGGAACTTGGGATTAGGGATTGATTGGGGTGAGAATATGTACATTTCTAGTACCTTTTCTAGATAGGCTTAACCCAGATGGGCCCCTGTGGCTCTTATTAAGCCTTAACACTTTATGACTTTATGACTTTATGACACTACAAGTCATCCAGAACTATATATGGTAAGATCACCGAAAAACGCGCTGTTGGTGCATACGGAGGAGCGACTGCATGCCCAGGAGATATAACCGAGACGTTCGAACTGCACAGTCAGCTTGTTCGCCAAGCAGAGTTGGAGGGATAAATTTATGTTGCTTAGTTGAGTGCACAATCGCGTGTGCAAACATGCAGCATGCACAGACTGGCGTAGGTTTATTGACGCTCAGCGATCAGCTTGTTGAGCAGTTGCAGCTTGCTGCATTCTCAGAAGCCCGGCCTGGTTGATGAATGCAGACCTGATCTGGCCTTGGGTGGATGGCTTGCACGTCGGCACACCGGCTGCCAAGTGCCGCCTCATGCACAGACATGTGATGCCAGCAGTCACGTCAGTGAGCATGGCTCGCCACCACTCCCACTCGAAATACCATAGCCCGCTGGTACACTCGTACCACCGACCGGCGCTGCCGGACCAGCCGGCGACGGGGTCAAGGCACCCGAGAGCCCAGCTCATGTCCACGGACAGCTGCAGCCCCGGCCGCCGCCAGCACACGGCAGGCTTAGCGACCTCCTGCAGCTGCTGCCGGCAGCCAGGCCCACACGGCAGGCTTAGCGACTTCCGGCAGCTGCTGCCGGCAGCCAGGCCCACACGGCAGGCCTAGCGACCTCCTGCAGCTGCTGCCGGCAGCCGGGCCAACACGGCAGGCTTAGCGACCTCCGGCAGCTGCTGCCGGCAGCCGGGCCAACACGGCAGGCTTAGCGACCTCCGGCAGCTGCTGCCGGCAGCCGGGCCCACACGGCAGGTTTAGCGACCTCCAGCAGCTGCTGCCGGCAGCCGGGCCCACACGGCAGGCTTAGCGACTTCCGGCAGCCAGGCCAACACGGCAGGCTTAGCGACCTCCGGCAGCTGCTGCCGGCAGCCGGGCCAACACGGCAGGCTTAGCGACTTCCGGCAGCTGCTGCCGGCGGCCAGGCCCACACGACGAACAAAAGAATCGTCAGCCGGCCGGAACCAGCGCGGCGCGCGGCTCCACCTCCAAGTCGGTCGGGTCGGGGTCGGGGTCGGCTGTCACGCCGCGGGCCGTGCGACGCACAGGGGTCGGGTCGGATCACTCGTCAGCCAACAGGGCGGCGGCCGAGCCTACCTTTGTCCTGCGGCGGTCTCAGGTGGTCGTACGGCGACGAGTAGACCCGCCACGGGGCGTCCAGCGCCATCGAGCTGATCATGGCGTGTGCGGACGCTGCTGCGGCCGCCGGTCCCCGAGACTCGCGCTGCGCACCCGCCAGCCGGTCGGACGCTGCCTGCACTAGCGCTGCGGCCGGCGGCGGCCCGACCGTCGGCGCACGGCCCGACACTTTGGCGGCGACACCGGCGGCCGGCGCGCTCCCACGCACCACGTCTGGCCGCGTCGGCACACCAGCAGGCTGTCCGCACGTCGACACGACGGGCGTCGACTGTGCTGCAGCGGCGCCATGCGTGCACATGCCCGGCAGCGCCGCGCCGGCCACTCGCCAACATAAGAGCCGGCCAAAGCGCGCCGGCCGTGCCGATAGCACGGGGTCGGCCGGCGTTTAACTGGCCGGTCGGCCGGAGAAACAAAAACTGGTGTGTCGGGATAGTGGGGGCTTTAAAAATAAATATACAAGCCACCGGGACTTGTTGCGTGGTCGGTAGTCGGCCGCTCGGCGGGCCGTGCCCGCTCCCGTTGGAGCACAAGTGAACTCGAAGCCTGCACAACGGTTCAATGCTCTCCACGGCGACATGTGAACTTGCTGAACTCACACCCGGGCGGTTATGCAATATTCCTCTGCCAAAGGCTATGACAACCGTTAGCCGGGCTGGCTGCCTCTGTGGGCAGCTACATTTTACGACGGAGGCAACTGACACGCTCCGTGGGCAGCTACATTTTACGGCAGACGCCCACATCACGAAGCATGCGCTGGCGGTTGGCGAACAAAGCATGCTTATTAAAGAGGCAACATGCATACAACGGCTCTGAGAAGAACAAAGCTCGGCACTATCAGAAAGTCCATCCGAACCTTGCCGTTCCTCCCAACAGCCCGGCGTCCTCGAACAGGGCGCCAGGCAGTTCCCGGCTGACACCCCTTTGTTTGACTTGATAAGTGGACAGATTAGAGTCTGGGTGGTCGGGTGCCGGTGCGCGCCGTCGCCAGAGTTTCCCAAGGGCCGGCGCGGCTAGGTCTTATTTAGCCGGTGGAGAGGTGCGACGGGCCGGTGAGGGGCCGGCCAGGGGTCGGTGCACCATTAGTGCCGTCCCCCGCCGGGGCGAGGTGTGCGCGAGCCGTCGCCGAGCCAGGTGCCCAGAACTATCCCAGCGCCGACACAAATAACAGGAAATGGGAAGATTGCCGCGCGGCCAGGGACGGCGGCCCCCGTCAGGTTAGACAATGGACGACTGGCGCCACGACAGACACTCACGCTGGAAGGCTTTCCGACCTGGCTTACCGCGTGCTACAGCGCATTATGGAGATTACTGACAGGTCTATTTTCCAGGAGCGTCGGTGTGGCAGCGGGTCTCTCTGCCTGTGGGTTTCCTCATTCACCGTGTGTTTTGCACTTTATGACAGAAGGTGTTTGGGGGACACTCTTTCAGGGGACAGTGAAAAGAGCGGCAGTGATCTCAGCCATACACTTGTGTTATAAAACACCACAGACAATTTTCAGGACATTCGGATGCACATTTTACTTTTTGCCAATGCAGGCAATTAGCATTAGCCCAGACATCTAATGCATTAGGTATCCGGGCTAGAAAATGTGTCGGGAATGAATATATTATATTTGAGGTGGCATGGTCATTAATTCAGTAGCGATCAGCGTGATACGTACCTATTTCATCAGGCACCTTCTGATTGCGGTTGTCTGTTATTGTTGTTCAAACTGAATACAGAGATCGTGTCTATAGCGTATGTTGATAGTGTGTTCTGCATAATATTTTAAATAGTGGTGCAATCATGCAGTTTTTAGTTCCTTATTCAACCGATATTATGCATTCACAGCTAGAGGGAACATCTTCGGCAACGTATTATTTCCCTATTAGAGAGATTCAGAGATAGCCTTATTAGAGAGGTGTACGCTCCTTCAATGGATAGGATTCGTGATCTCCAACCGGATGAATTGTTCACCAAGATGACACTCTGATCCGGTTAGCGTGTACCAAGAGCCGATGTGGTCAGTCTCAAGAGAGCTTGCTCACTTAATTATATCACTGGATGAGTTGTAGGCATATTCGATCTTCCATGTGCATGGTAGGCATTCAGAATTGTGTCCCCAGCTTCACCACCGTGTACCGGCATTTATTTGGACGGTGACATTTGCGGTTTTGCATGGTACATTTGCATAATTTCATTTCCAGGCAAGTTTACACAAAGAAAGTGAACCAAAACAGAAAAGAACAATCGCAAGGATACAAGCAGCAGAGAAGAATCGAAGAATGAATGCTTAAATGGCAATGATCAAGCCGGTACAGGTACGGGGACGGAATGTGTAAGGTACAGGTACGGGGACTGAATGTGTAAGGTACAGGTACGGGGACTGAATGTGTAAGGTACAGGTTCGGGGACGGAATGTGTAAGCATGGTTGTGTACTCATGGTTGGAAGCATAGACGCTATAGTTGCTAGATGCATGTGAATTGATCCAAGTTCAATAATAAGCGAGTGCAATCAGACGCACAGCGATTGTCAAGGACACTTCACCTACGTCCCTATTGTTCTTCTCTTTCACGTGCTGTGACTACTTAAAGACATAAAGACATAAAGACATAAGAGATCAGTGCAACTATGAGCCACAAGGGCCCTTCTTGGTTGCACTTTGTACACTGAACCAGTTGCCCACCAAATATGTCAATCAACCCTCCCTGGAATACAGAAAAACAAGCCCCCTATTCTTATAATGATTGTCTATGCCGTTTTTAAAGATGTTCAGTATGTTGCTACTGACAATTGTTCCTGGCAGCTGGTTCCAGTGTTCTACTACCCTGTTGGTGAAGAAAGACTGTCTTAACCTTGTCCTGCTGTGATTAACTTTAATTTTGAATTGATGACCTCTAATTGCATCATTTCTGTTAAATTCAAACATTTGCCTGAGATATCCCTGTTCCTGACCAGGAACAAATTTAAAAACCTCGACGAGATCTCCTCTCAGCCTTCCATATCTAAGTGAAAACATATTCAATTTCTTCAATCTTTCCTCATATGCCAGGTTGCCTATACCATTAACCATTTTTGTTGCCCTCTTTTGTACTCTCTCTAAAAGCCAACAATCTTTCTCATAACTAGGGGACCAAGCTTGGACACAGTATTCTAAATGTGGCCTGACATATGCACAGTAAAGCTTCCTGATGACCTCATCACTTTTGTATGACACATTCCTCTGTATCGCCCCAAGCATTCTTAGTGCCTTCTTCCTGGCTTCTTTGGTCTGTTCTGATGCCCCCAATTTTGTGTTCAAAATAACACCTATGTCCTTCTGCTGAGTCACAGATAGTACTTGGCCATCCATCAAGAATGGCGCCTTCATATGCTGCCTACCTACATGCATGACTTTGCACTTATCAAAATTAAACTTCATTTGCCATTTTTTCGGACCACTTCACAAGCTCGTCTAAGTCGTTCTGCAGCAAAACCTGCTTATTGTGCCCTGTTACTGCCCTAAAGATCTTCAAATCATCCGCAAATTTCAAAACCTTACTGCTTAGGCCACATTCAATGCTATTCACAAATATAATGAACAACAGTGGCCCCAGTACCGACCCCTGAGGGACTCCACTAAGAACATTTTGCCATGATGACTTTGTACCATTAAGCATCACTCTCTGCTGTCTATCTGAAAGCCACAACTCAATCCATTTTAGGATGCTACCTGCAATGCCATGGACCTGAAGCTGCATCATTAACCGTTTATGGGGTACCTTGTCAAAGGCCTTACTAAAGTCAAGATATGCTACATCAACCTGATTTCCCTGATCAAATTGTTCTGTAGCAAATTTAAAAAGTCCAAGAGATTTGTGAGACACGATCTCCCTTTTCTAAACCCATGTTGGGTATCTTGAATCAATCTGTTTCCTTCCAGAAAACTAACTATTCTATCTTTGATAATTGATTCGAGTACCTTGCAGACTAGGGATGTGAGGCTTACTGGCCTATAATTTTCAACTTTCCCTCTTTCTCCTTTCTTGAAAATAGGAACTACATTTGCCCTTTTCCAATCTGTTGGAATTTCATTTTGTGAAACTGATCTACAAAATATTATACTAAGTGGAATTGCCAGTTCCTTTTCAGCTTCCCGCAATACCCTAGCATAAATTCCATCAGGTCCTGCTGCTTTGTTTGGCTTTATTTTTCTGATATAATTGAAAACAACATCCCTATCAATGAAATCAACATTGTGTATCTGATCACCTGTCACTGAACTGTGGTCCACGGTTGGCAAATTTGTCACATCCTCCACTGTAAACACTGATTTAAACTGCTTGCTCAGCTCCTCAACCATCTCACCATCCTCACTCAATATAGTCCCATTTACTTCCAGTGGACCAATTGTGCTTGAAACTTTACTTAGCTTGTAGAAACTAAAGAACTTTTTACTGTCCCCACTACAGTTCCTAGCCAAATCCAATTCTTTTTCCCGCCTTGCTGCTCTGGTTTTCTGCTTCACAGCATCTCTAGCTTTTTGATACGACCTTAGATTTACGATATTTGAAGCTTCCTTAAATACTCTAAATGCATCTTTCTTAGCCTTAATTGATCTCCTCAAATCTGGTGTAAGCCATGCTGGCTTTCCTACCCTACTTTTGCGCCTTTGCTTTTGGGGGACATGTCTAATCTGAATTTCCCTCAAGTAAGATTTGAACTTTGCCCACATTTCACAGGCATTTAAATCAAAAAATTATTCTTCCCATTTTATGGCACTTACAGCCTTTCTCATGGAGTCAAAGTCTGCCCTGCTAAAATTTGGAATCTTTGCCAAGTTATCCTTGATTGTCCCTGCTATTTGTACCTTAAATCTCACTATGTTATGGTCACTTCTTCCCAGAGTTTCTCCTACAGTCAAGTCTGGAACTAAATTACTTAAATCTGAGAAGACAAGGTCCAAGAATGAGCCCTGCCTGGTTGGTTCCATTACAAACTGGTGTAAGAACAAGTCCTCTTCCAGGCATTTCCTAAACAGTTTACATGATGGGGAGCCAACACCAACATGTTCATATCCTTTTAGATTAAAGTCACCAAGAATAAGGCATTTCCTCTGAAACTTTCTACTGATTTCCTCACAAATCACCTTATCGAGCTCCAGTTGCTGAGAATGTGGCAAGGTTCCTGATCGATACAAAGCTCCAATCCTCAGTTTATTGCTATTGCCTCTTCCCACAGCAACACCAAGCCAAATGGACTCCACAGACACATTTTTTACCCCATCTGCTACTTTCTGAGAACTGTATAAGCTATGCACATAGAGCATTACACCACCCCCTTTCACTGCTGGACCCCTATTGCATGAAAACATATTGTATCCCTAGATCTCATAGTCCTGCAAGTTATCCCCAAAATATCCCTCACTGACCCATGCCTCAGTAATGCAAACAAAATCTGGTTTCTCCTCAGCAACATAACACTTGAACTCAAACCTCATCAAATTTGGATCGAATGCTCTGAGCATTAAGCATCATACACTTAACAAAAGTTCCATAACCCTCTTTGGCTTTTTCATGTTGAGTAGCTCTATCATCTCTGGATGAGCTACCACTCTGCCCCCTTGATCTACTGCTACCCCTATTTGCTGACTGTGAGGTGTTTGCAAGACTTCTCTCTCTATCAGCTACATCCCCCTATGACCTGCCTAGTTTCCCTGTTTCCTATTGAGAGCCTCCTCATACCTATTGCTGAGCAATTCAACTCCTCTCTTGCTCAAATGTTACCCATCTAATGCAGACATTTCAGTCCTCCCCCAGAAATCCCCTCACAAATCCAAGAACCCCACCCCAAGTTCCATACAAGTCTTGGCCACCCTGGTATTCAGCCCAATGGCCCTCGAGTACCACTCTATGCTTGCGTTAACCATAGGGAGGATGGATGTTACCATTCCTCATTTCCTACTCACAGCTAACCTACCTATCAAAGCCCTATACTCTTGTATTGTTTCCTCTGTTTTTGCTTTTCCTACATCATTTACACCAACCTGCACAATTACTGTTGTGCTCTCTCCACTACCCTTCATCACTCCTTCTATCCTATCACCAACATCCTTTACCTGGGCCCCTGGGTAGCAAACACGAGTCCGTTTGTTGGGGTTCCTGCTACAAAAAGTACGGTCCATGTACCTCACTCTTGAGTCACCTATAACTAAAACTTCCCACTCTCTATCATCAGCTACCTGGTCGTTCCTACCTTGCTCCTTAGCAGCATTACTATCTCCCTCTTGCAGTACCTCAAATCTATTATTAGTTTCAATGCCTTTGTCAATTTTCCTTAAAGCTAGTCTCGTACTCTGGCGTCTAGCTACTTTCCACTCTCTACTATCATGGTCCATACTATCTCCACCCCTATCACTCCTAGACTCCTGCACCTGGCTTTCCTGGCTGACATTTCCTATGGTGGGCCCTGCCACCAAACACTTCAGACGCTCCACCTCCCTTGCTAACATATCTACTTCCTTACTCAAGTCCCCAATGACTACCATACACTTACACTTCCCAGTCACCTTGCATTTTTTTTTTTTTAAATAAAGTTACGCCGACTCCCACCAGCTACAAACTCCAACTAAACCAAACTAAAATAAAAAAGCCTAGATACCTTTGCAATTACACCAGTATATTGCAGATATACCTAGTGGTAATTTAAGCTCACTATTTTAGTCCTAAGCTCTATCTTAAACTTAGACACCAAAAAGACACTGACTTATTCCTCTACACTACAGAAACCTAAGCCACGAGCCCGCGCCACCCGTCTACAAAGCGTTCACGTGGCTGATCGATAATTCTAGAAGCTACCTAGTGTAATTTAAGCTCACTATTTTAATCTTAAAGTCTATCTTAAACTTAAACACCAAGCGGACGTAGACTTATTCCTCTATGCTAACAGAATCCTAAGCCACGTGGCCGCTCCACCCGTCTACAAAGCGTCCACGTGGCCGATCGATAACTCTAGAGGCTAAAAATCTGCTCGTTAAAAAGAAACTTATGAGATAAAACTATGCAAATATATGCACAGAAGTAATTGCTAAATACCTACCACCAGCTGCAAACTCCAACTAAACCAAACTAAACACTAATATAATCAAAAACCTAGATACCTATACAATAACACCAGGACAAGAAGATATACCTAGTGTAATTTAAGCAGACTATTTTAGTCTTCAACTCTATTTTAAACTTAACCACCAAAAAACAAAACAAACTTATTCCTCTGCACTACAGAAACCTAAGCCACGAGGCCGCGCCACCCATCTACAAAGCGTCCACGTAGCCGATCGATAATTCTAGACGCTACCTAGTGTAAGTTAAGCTCACTATTTTAATCTTCAACTAAAACACCAAGCAGACACAAACTTATTCCTCTATGCTAACAGAAACCTAAGCCACGTGGCCGCTCCACCCGTCTACAAACGTCCACGTGGCCGATCGATAATTATAGAAGCTTAGAATACTTAGGATAAGTCTAATATACTCAATTTAAACAATATAACCGCTCCTTCTTAATCTAGGCCTACAATAGAACAAATCAAATCCTCCCTCCACTAACCACCTGTGCCCAATCTTTTACTCACGGTTTTCCCTCGTGACGGGAGCGCCCATTATTATTAGCGCTTTACCTTGTTTAGCTTCTAGAATTATCGATCGGCCACGTGGACGCTTTGTAGACGGGTGGAGCGGCCACGTGGCTTAGGATTCTGTTAGCATAGAGGAATAAGTCTGCGTCCGCTCGGTGTTTAAGTTTAAGATAGACTTTAAGATTAAAATAGTGAGCTTAAATTACACTAGGTAGCTTCTAGAATTATCGATCAGCCACGTGAACGCTTTGTAGACGGGTGGCGCGGTCTCGTGGCTTAGGTTTCTGTAGTGTAGAGGAATAAGTCGGTGTCCTTTTGGTGTTTAAGTTTAAGATAGAGCTTAGGACTAAAATAGTGAGCTTAAATTACCACTAGGTATATTTTCAATATACTGGTGTACTTGCAAAGGTATCTAGGCTTTTTTTTATTTTAGTTTCGTTTAGTTGGAGTTTGTAGCTGGTGAGTCGGGATAACTTTATTTAAATAAAAAAAAATAATAATAATAATTAAAAAAATGCAAGGCGACTGTGGGAAGTGTAAGTGTATTGTAGTCATTGGGGACTTGAGTAAGAAAGTAGATATGTTAGCAAGGGAGGTGGAGCGTCTGAAGTGTTTGGTGGCAGGGCCCACCATAGGAAATGTCAGCCAGGCAAGCCAGGTGCAGGAGTCTAGGAGTGATAGGGGTGGAGATAGTATATACCATGACAGTAGAGAGTGGAAAGTAGCTAGACGCCAGAGTACGAGACTAGCTTTAAGGAAAATTGACAAAGGCATTGAAACTAATAATAGATTTGAGGTACTGCAAGAGAGAGATAGAAATGCTGCTTAGGAGGAAGGGAGGAACGACCAGGCAGCTGATGGTAGAGAGGGGGAAGTTTTAGTTATAAGGGACTCAAGAGTGAGGTACATGGACCGTACTTTTTGTAGCAGGAACCCCAACAAACGGACTCGTGTTTGCTACCCAGGGGCCCAGGTAAAGGATGTTGGTGATAGGATAGAAGGAGTGATGAAGGGTAGTGGAGAGAGCACAACAGTAATTGTGCAGGTTGGTGTAAATGATGTAGGAAAAGCAAAAACAGAGGAAGCAATGCAAGAGTATAGGGCTTTGATAGGTAGGTTAGCTGTGAGTAGGAAACGAGGAATGGTAACATCCATCCTCCCTATGGTTAACGCAAGCATAGAGTGGTACTCGAGGGCCATTGGGCTGAATACCAGGGTGGCCAAGATTTGTAAAGAACTTGGGGTAGGGTTCTTGGATTTTTGGGGGGATTTCTGGGGGAGGACTGAAATGTTTGCATTAGATGGGTTACATTTGAGCAAGAGAGGAGTTGAATTGCTCAGCAATAGGTATGAGGAGGCTCTCATTAGGAAACAGGGAAACTAGGCAGGTCATGGGGGGATGTAGCTGATAGAGAGAGAGGTCTTGCAAACACCTCACAGTCAGCAAATAGGGGTAGTAGTAGATCAAGGGGGCAGAGTGGTAGCTCATCCAGAGATGATAGAGCTACTCCACATGAAAAAGCCAAAGAGGGTTATGGAACTTTTGTTAAGTGTATGATGCTTAATGCTCAGAGCATTCGATCCAAATTTGATGAGTTCAAGTGTTATGTTGCTGAGGAGAAACCAGATTTTGTTTGCATTACTGAGGCATGGGTCAGTGAGGGATATTTTGGGGATAACTTGCAGGACTATGAGATCCAGGGATACAATATGTTTTCATGCAATAGGGGTCCAGCAGTGAAAGGGGGTGGTGTAATGCTCTATGTGAATAGCTTATACAGTTCCCAGAAAGTAGCAGATGGGGTAAAAAATGTGTCTGTGGAGTCCATTTGGCTTGGTGTTGCTGTGGGAAGAGGCAATAGCAATAAACTGAGGATTGGAGCTTTGTATCGATCAGGAACCTTGCCACATTCTCAGCAACTGGAGCTCGATAAGGTGATTTGTGAGGAAATCAGTAGAAAGTTTCAGAGGAAATGCCTTATTCTTGGTGACTTTAATCTAAAAGGATATGAACATGTTGGTGTTGGCTCCCCATCATGTAAACTGTTTAGGAAATGCCTTGAAGAGGACTTGTTCTTACACCAGTTTGTAATGGAACCAACCACGCAGGGCTCATTCTTGGACCTTGTCTTCCCAGATTTAAGTGATTTAGTTCAAGACTTGACTGTAGGAGAAACTCTGGGAAGAAGTGACCATAACATAGTGAGATTTAAGGTACAAATAGCAGGGACAATCAAGGATAACTTGGCAAAGATTCCAAATTTTAACAGGGCAGACTTTGACCCCATGAGAGAGGCTTTAAGTGCCGTACAATGGGAAGAAGGATTTTTTTATGTAAATGCCTGTGAAATGTGGGAAAAGTTCAAATCTTACTTGAGGGAAATTCAGACCAGACATGTCCCCCAAAAGCAAAGGCGCAAAAGAAGTGTAGGAAAGCCAGCATGGCTTACACCAGATTTGAGGAGATCAATTAAGGCTACGAAAGATGCATTTAGAGTATTTAAGGAAGCTTCAAATGTCGTAAATCTAAGGTCGTATCAAAAAGCTAGAGATGCTGTGAAGCAGAAAACCAGAGCAGCAAGGCGGGCAAAAGAATTGGATTTGGCTAGGAACTGTAATGGGGACAGTAAAAAGTTCTTTATTTTCTACAAGCTAAGTAAAGTTTCAAGCACAATTGGTCCACTGGAAGTAAATGGGACTATATTGAGTGAGGATGGTGAGATGGTTGAGGAGCTGAGCAAGCAGTTTAAATCAGTGTTTACAGTGGAGGATGTGACAAATTTGCCAACCGTGAACCACAGTTCAGTGACAGGTGATCAGATACACAATATTGATTTCATTGATAGTGATGTTTTTTTTCAATTATATCAGAAAATAAAGCCAAACAAGGCAGCAGGACCAGATGGAATTTATGCTAGGGTATTGCGGGAAGCTGAAAAAGAACTGGCAATTCCACTTAGTATAATATTTTGTAGATCAGTTTCACAAAATGAAATTCCAACAGATTGGAAAAGGGCAAATGTAGTTCCTATTTTCAAGAAAGGAGAAAGAGGGAAAGTTGAAAATTATAGGCCAGTAAGCCTCACATCCCTAGTCTGCAAGGTACTCGAATCAATTATCAAAGATAGAATAGTTAGTTTTCTGGAAGGAAACAGATTGATTCAAGATACTCAACATGGGTTTAGAAAAGGGAGATCGTGTCTCACAAATCTCTTGGACTTTTTAAATTTTGCTACAGAACAATTTGATCAGGGAAATCAGGTTGATGTAGCATATCTTGACTTTAGTAAGGCCTTTGACAAGGTACCCCATAGACGGTTAATGATGCAGCTTCAGGTCCATGGCATTGCAGGTAGCATCCTAAAATGGATTGAGTTGTGGCTTTCAGATAGACAGCAGAGAGTGATGCTTAACGGTACAAAGTCATCCTGGCAAAATGTTCTTAGTGGAGTCCCTCAGGGGTCGGTACTGGGGCCACTGTTGTTCATTATATTTGTGAATAGCATTGAATGTGGCCTGAGCAGTAAGGTTTTGAAATTTGCGGATGATTTGAAGATCTTTAGGGCAATAACAGGGCACAATGAGCAGGTTTTGCTGCAGAACGACTTAGACGAGCTTGTGAAGTGGTCCGAAAAATGGCAAATGAAGTTTAATTTTGATAAGTGCAAAGTCATGCATGTAGGTAGGCAGCATATGAAGGCGCCATACTTGATGGATGACCAAGTACTATCTGTGACTCAGCAGGAGAAGGACTTAGGTGTTATTTTGAACACAAAATTGGGGGCATCAGAACAGACCAAAGAAGCCAGGAAGAAGGCACTAAGAATGCTTGGGGCGATACAGAGGAATGTGTCATACAAAAGTGAGGAGGTCATCAGGAAGCTTTACTGTGCATATGTCAGGCCACATTTGGAATACTGTGTCCAAGCTTGGTCCCCTAGTTATGAGAAAGATTGTTGGCTTTTAGAGAGAGTACAAAAGAGGGCAACAAAAATGGTTAATGGTATAGGCAACCTGGCATCTGAGGAAAGATTGAAGAAATTGAATATGTTTTCACTTAGATATAGAAGGCTGAGAGGAGATCTCATCGAGGTTTTTAAATTTGTTCATGGTCAGGAGCAGGGATATCTAAGGGAAATGTTTGAATTTAACAGAAATGATGCAATTAGAGGTCATCAATTCAAAATTAAAGTTAATCACAGCAGGACAAGGTTAAGACAGTCTTTCTTCACCAACAGGGTAGTAGAACACTGGAACCAGCTTCCAGGAACAATTGTCAGTAGCAACACACTGAACATCTTTAAAAACGGCATAGACAATCATTAAAAGAATAGGGGGCTTGTTTTTCTGTATTCCAGGGTGGGTTGATTGACAGATTTGGTGGGCAACTGGTTCAGTGTACCAAGTGCAACCAAGAAGGGCCCTTGTGGCTTATAGTTGCACTGATCTTTTATGTCTTTATGTCTTGTATTGTGACTCCTGAAATATTTTTACCCGCGCTTATGAAGGAGGAAATGTCGGTTGGTATAATAAATAAGCATATAATGTTTTAAGCAATGAAAGCTAAAGGTGGTTTGAAGCACCTTCCACCCTACCAGTATCTGCATACATTGCCATGCAACTCAGGTTAAATTTGTTTCAAGTTAGACTGCATAAAGATCAGCAGCAAAGCTGGTATGACAGGCACAATATCAACATCAATGTCTACTAAGCAGTTGAACAGAATCGAACGAGTGCCTGTAATACGTGCTTCACTAAGCTGCAGAATTATTCAGATTTGGCACACTCTTATTGTATTCGTAATTAATATATAACAGACAATGTGCAATTTAATCGGAGGTGAATCGAAGGCATCAAAGGCGGAACCTGCAACTCTGTTTCGCTAACCAATACAAATACTTGTTAAATGTCTCAGGAAGTGTTCCAAGTTTGAAGTGACATCAGTTTTAACTGCTACAGTAAATTGGTATTTATGAGTCAAATTATCGATGAGAGAAAAATGTTTCTCAACGATTGTAATATCAGGTTGCATGTTAGTGTATTTTTCGTTGTCAAATTACATCTTTTACGTGGTACTTTTTGATGCACACGCAAGCTTTAGTTGTTACAAAAAGGTACCATTGTCGCGTGCGTCACTGCACCCATGTGGTATATCTGGCACCTTCGGTGCGTGCAGGTGAAGTAAAGCCAACCCATTTGACAAAACACATTATTCCAGTTGTGCGCTTCGTGGGTTTTGTGTTTGGGGGAGACGGGGGAGACATGACAAAACTTGGTGAAGACCACATTATTTCTTTTTTTACTTCAGCACCTCATATTTCGGCAGGCCACGGCCGCAGTACACAAAATGACAACCTGTGCATCTTCCTGGTCAGTTTTCTTTCTAATGGTGCCACTCCAGATTCTGTATGCATTCTGGTTCTTAGGATTTTCCTGTTGCAGTGCCTTCGCACTTGCACTTCGACACATAAACTCACAATCGGCAGAGAGTATACATGATAGCATTTAAGTGACACCTTAATGGTGTAAGCACTATTCGGGTATTGGCCTGAACATCAGTGTCGCCTCTGACTTGTGGGTGCAGCTGCGTGGCTAGAGAGTTAGCACAAAAAGTCTGCTATATTGGTCACTTCCCCGTGTTCATGACTACTCATTGCTATATCTACCTGTACATACTGCTATGTGTAAATACATGTTCTAAAATAGTTCAAAAGGTATAATTTAAGATTGTTCGATGTCAACGAATAGTGATGTTTGGTTAAAGCATCCCTCAGGCTCCTAAAGGGGACCGATCCTAGTTTATGAAGTCAGTAGGCTGGGGAAATATATAAATTACGGTTAGTACAATATTGATTATTTATAGTCATATTCTACCCAATTATAGCATTATTATGAAAAGTAAGTCGTGGTAAGACTTTCCAGGACATACATTATGTCCTGGAAAACAGAAATTGGTTTAAACCTGGGCCTATTCTTGTGACTACCGATTTGCTGAGGGAAAGGTCAATCAAATGGCTGATGGCGTATTATTGAGCAGATATCTTATTAAATGTGATTCATTTTGGCAGTCATTTTATTATAAGTGGCAATTGTGTGATATTTCCGCGATGGTGAATACGCAACACAAGTGGTTTATGACACAATAACATTTCTCATTCCGGCCAGCGTTGCTTCACATCCAAAGCTATTACGTGTGATTTAAAGCGACGCACATAGCTCCAAAAGCTTATGCAAAGGAACGCTACCACGAATGGCTTCTTCGGGCAAACTTTTGGTGTCCGTAGTCTGGGTAGGTACTGGCCCAAGTCCGTAGTCTGGGTAGGTACTGGCCCAAGTCCGTAGTCTGGGTAGGTACTGGCCCAAGTCCGTAGTCTGGGTAGGTACTGGTCCAAGTCCGTAGTCTGGGTAGGTACTGGCCCAAGTCCGTAGTCTGGGTAGGTACTGGCCCAAGTCCGTAGTCTGGGTAGGTACTGGCCCAAGTCCGTAGTCTGGGTAGGTACTGGCCCAAGTCCGTAGTCTGGGTAGGTACTGGCCCAAGTCCGTAGTCTGGGTAGGTACTGGCCCAAGTCCGTAGTCTGGGTAGGTACTGGTCCAAGTCCGTAGTCTGGGTAGGTACTGGCCCAAGTCCGTAGTCTGGGTAGGTACTGGCCCAAGTCCGTAGTCTGGGTAGGTACTGGCCCAAGTCCGTAGTCTGGGTAGGTACTGGCCCGAGCTTGGTCCGTAGTCTGGGTAGGTACTGGTCCAAGCTTGGTCCGTAGTCTGGGTAGGTACTGGTCCAAGTCCGTAGTCTGGGTAGGTACTGGCCCAAGTCCGTAGTCTGGGTAGGTACTGGCCCGAGCTTGGTCCGTAGTCTGGGTAGGTACTGGCCCAAGTCCGTAGTCTGGGTAGGTACTGGTCCAAGTCCGTAGTCTGGGTAGGTACTGGCCCAAGTCCGTAGTCTGGGTAGGTACTGGCCCAAGTCCGTAGTCTGGGTAGGTACTGGCCCGAGCTTGGTCCGTAGTCTGGGTAGGTACTGGTCCAAGTCCGTAGTCTGGGTAGGTACTGGTCCAAGTCCGTAGTCTGGGTAGGTACTGGCCCAAGTCCGTAGTCTGGGTAGGTACTGGCCCGAGCTTGGTCCGTAGTCTGGGTAGGTACTGGTCCAAGTCCGTAGTCTGGGTAGGTACTGGTCCAAGTCCGTAGTCTGGGTAGGTACTGGCCCAAGTCCGTAGTCTGGGTAGGTACTGGCCCAAGTCCGTAGTCTGGGTAGGTACTGGCCCAAGTCCGTAGTCTGGGTAGGTACTGGCCCAAGTCCGTAGTCTGGGTAGGTACTGGTCCAAGTCCGTAGTCTGGGTAGGTACTGGCCCAAGTCCGTAGTCTGGGTAGGTACTGGCCCAAGTCCGTAGTCTGGGTAGGTACTGGCCCAAGTCCGTAGTCTGGGTAGGTACTGGCCCAAGTCCGTAGTCTGGGTAGGTACTGGTCCAAGTCCGTAGTCTGGGTAGGTACTGGCCCAAGTCCGTAGTCTGGGTAGGTACTGGCCCAAGTCCGTAGTCTGGGTAGGTACTGGTCCAAGTCCGTAGTCTGGGTAGGTACTGGCCCAAGTCCGTAGTCTGGGTAGGTACTGGTCCAAGTCCGTAGTCTGGGTAGGTACTGGCCCAAGTCCGTAGTCTGGGTAGGTACTGGCCCAAGTCCGTAGTCTGGGTAGGTACTGGCCCAAGTCCGTAGTCTGGGTAGGTACTGGCCCAAGTCCGTAGTCTGGGTAGGTACTGGTCCAAGTCCGTAGTCTGGGTAGGTACTGGCCCAAGTCCGTAGTCTGGGTAGGTACTGGCCCAAGTCCGTAGTCTGGGTAGGTACTGGTCCAAGTCCGTAGTCTGGGTAGGTACTGGCCCAAGTCCGTAGTCTGGGTAGGTACTGGCCCAAGTCCGTAGTCTGGGTAGGTACTGGTCCAAGTCCGTAGTCTGGGTAGGTACTGGCCCAAGTCCGTAGTCTGGGTAGGTACTGGTCCAAGTCCGTAGTCTGGGTAGGTACTGGCCCAAGTCCGTAGTCTGGGTAGGTACTGGCCCAAGTCCGTAGTCTGGGTAGGTACTGGTCCAAGTCCGTAGTCTGGGTAGGTACTGGCCCAAGTCCGTAGTCTGGGTAGGTACTGGCCCAAGTCCGTAGTCTGGGTAGGTACTGGCCCAAGTCCGTAGTCTGGGTAGGTACTGGCCCAAGTCCGTAGTCTGGGTAGGTACTGGTCCAAGTCCGTAGTCTGGGTAGGTACTGGCCCAAGTCCGTAGTCTGGGTAGGTACTGGCCCAAGTCCGTAGTCTGGGTAGGTACTGGTCCAAGTCCGTAGTCTGGGTAGGTACTGGCCCAAGTCCGTAGTCTGGGTAGGTACTGGTCCAAGTCCGTAGTCTGGGTAGGTACGGTACTGGCCCAAGTCCGTAGTCTGGGTAGGTACTGGTCCAAGTCCGTAGTCTGGGTAGGTACTGGCCCAAGTCCGTAGTCTGGGTAGGTACTGGTCCAAGTCCGTAGTCTGGGTAGGTACTGGCCCAAGTCCGTAGTCTGGGTAGGTACTGGCCCAAGCCTGGTCCGTAGTCTGGGTAGGTACTGGCCCAAGTCCGTAGTCTGGGTAGGTACTGGTCCAAGTCCGTAGTCTGGGTAGGTACTGGCCCAAGTCCGTAGTCTGGGTAGGTACTGGTCCAAGTCCGTAGTCTGGGTAGGTACTGGCCCAAGTCCGTAGTCTGGGTAGGTACTGGTCCAAGTCCGTAGTCTGGGTAGGTACTGGCCCAAGTCCGTAGTCTGGGTAGGTACTGGCCCAAGCCTGGTCAGTGTCGCAGCCAATCATCAAGGTAATCAGCCAGCTGGTCAACGGTGCCACCACCAAGCGTGCTCAGCAACCAGTCGTGACTCTTGGCTGCGAATCCTCTTCAAGTGGAGATAAAAAAAACATTTGGGAACAACTGCAGCACATGAATGTGCATGTACGTATATATATGTATATATATATATATATATATATATATATATATATATATATATATATATATATATATATATATATATATATATATATATATATATATATATGTATGTATATTCATACATCCTTATATAAATCCATACTACATTATGTCTGTGTTGAACTTGATGATATTCATGTTACTACAGGCCGCTGGACAAAAGCAGGTAATCTATGTCAGTCTGCCTGTGCTCGTGTCAGGCTTACATGGCCAGTGGCCGAGCGTCTCCTGGAGTGGCACCAGCGGAAAGGTGACGCCTCTCTGACTCATCGGAAACCGCCGGCCCCGCCACGTCCGCCGCCCAGGACGCCCTTGGACGTCGCGGGCACTCATGCCATGTGGTGATGGCGGCGCGGACGGCACTGGCGAGCCGTGTGATCGTGACTGAGCCGCCCCTCCATATTGGGAGTTGTCGTGACGTGCTGCGGTGTCAGCTGACTGGGCTCGACGCTTCCCACAGACAAAGAGAGACGCCGCGGCACCGGGTCGCCGCCGTTTTTTCTTGCACCTCTCGCTTATCTCTCACGAGTTCATAATTCCGACAGCGGTAAATATGAAAAAGAACACGCGTTCACGCTGGGCTCGGTTATCTCGGCCGCGTCAGGCTTGTCGGACAGAATGCATGCTTTCCAAATCCATTATAGCCTGCAATGTGGCGGCCTCATGCAGGATGCACAACATCTGCCTCGTTCAGGACGACTGTACCTGGCTCATGCAGGACTTACCTGTAATGTGTCTGCCTCGCGCAGGACACACCTGCAATGTGTCTGCCTCGTGCAGGACACACCTGCAATGTGTCTGCCTCGTGCAGGACACACCTGTCATGTGTCTGCCTCGTGCAGGACATGCCTGTCATGTGTCTGCCTCGTGCAGGACACACCTGTCATGTGTCTGCCTCGTGCAGGACACACCTGTCATGTGTCTGCCTCGTGCAGGACACACCTGCCATGTGTCTGCCTCGTGCAGGACACACCTGCAATGTGTCTGCCTCGTGCAGGACACACCTGCCATGTGTCTGCCTCGTGCAGGACACACCTGTAAGGTGTCTTCCTCGTGCAGAACACACCTGTAATGTGTCCTCGTGCAGGATACACCTGTAATGCGTTCTCCTCGCGCAGGACGCACCTGCAATGTCAGCCTCGCGCAGGATGCACCTGAGAGCGGGAGAAACGCCACATCGCCGCCGCCTGCTTCTGCAGCCGACACTTGACCCAGAAGATCTGGCAGCTGGCCGGCGCCGCAGCCGGCTGCCAGACGGTGTCGGGTCGGCGCGGCGGCCGCGCTGCCCTCTGTCGCGTCTCGTGCAGACGGCTGGCACGGGGTCGACCCGGTGACCCGGATACGGGCCCGGCGCGGCGGCGCGCTCTAACGGTGTTGACCGGCCGGCGCGGCGCCGTGCGGCGCGGCCAAAGCGCCGTCAACACTGCCGCGGTGGCGAAAGTGACGCCGGCTCTCGGCGGCAAACGACGCCGCGGCGGCGGCACTCGCTCCAGCAATGGTCTTCACCATTACCGCCGTCACCGCCGCCATCGTCACCATCACCGCCGTCACCGCCGTCACCGCCGCCATCGTCACCATCACCGCCGTCATCGCCGTCACCGCCAACATCTCTGCCGTCCATCACCGGCGCGTGTTCATTGCCATCCCCATCGCCATCCCCACCATCGCCACCGCCTCTGACGCTGATTGCCGGTATCTATCTAGTTGATCGCCATCGCCGTTCCCCATCTCTGATCATCGGTCCACCTGCATGTGGATATCTGGTGTCGCCGGTATCACCACCGCAATCACAACTGTCACCACCGTCATCTGCACCAGCACTGTTGCAGCCACCCTGGTCGTCACTGTCATAACCGTCATCTTCGTCGTCATCACTGTCAACGGCATGACACCCATTTGTTTTTCCATTGTTGTTTTGACTGCCGATATCATCGCGACAGCGAAATTATTACCACATACATCCTCCATTAACAAGAGAAACACTACAAATCATTGTCCACAGACCCTGACCCTTCATATACGTTGCCGTTTGGTAAAAAAAGTATGGTCAAAGTTTGAATACGGAAAGGGGAACATGACGCTTTGTTGAGGTTTAGGTTCTTCATTTCCGGCCCCTGGTGCGACCCTGGCATTGCCATATCCTACATTCTGTTCTTGCTGCCCCGGTGACGCGTACTTGCAGCACATTTTGTATCACTCTCACCCCACAGTGACCGGACGTGACATTTGTCGGAAACGTCGGGTCTCAACGCGTACGTGTAGCACATTTAAAAAAATATAAATTTAATCAGAGTTCTTGGTGTGGTGGCTTTATGAACCAGAGTCCTATTGCTAAGCAGAGCTTGTTGCATGAACCCTGGCCCCACCACCCGACGCATGAATTCCAGTTCAACAGCAGAATTTTGACCGAAAGTTCAACGTGCCGTCAATGCACCGACACGGCCGCCCGGTGGCTCGTCCCCGGCCTTATCGGGCCAGCTGCCAGCTGACCCTCCCAGCCGGGGGCTAAATGCGAGCGCGCGAAGCAACTCGAACCCTGTGTCGCCAGGACAGGCCAGAGCAGGCCAGCGCTCTAACCAACTGCGCTACCGGGGCGGCATTCTGGGTCTCTCTTACTACACAGTGACCTGGCGTGACATTTGTCTGAAACTTCACACACCAGTGCACCTTGCGGCCCCCGGTGACGCGTACGTGTAGCACATTTCGGGTCACTCGTACCGAACAGTGAGCTGACGTTACATCGGTCGGAAGCTTTGCACACCAGTACACCTTGATGTGCTTTATCACATATATTGTGATCTCTTAGTAGTTCAATTTAGAATTGAGACGGGGAAATATATTTTCTCAGCTCAAGGCACGACATAGCCTCGTGATCTGACTTCAGGTAAGATAAATTATGTTTCAATTTTGCATTATAGTACATACATTCCTGCAATTTTGTTGTCCTGCACCTGCTTGTTGGCACAAGATAAAGAAAACAACATCGTTTGAGTGCTCAAATTGCAAGGACAGAGGTTCAGTTCTGACGTCTTTGTGACGTCACTATTTTCATCGGTATCATTTGCTCTTAGTATGTGGTATCAAATGAATGGAATAAAATGTAAGGTAATGTAATGTCGATATATTCGTACTGCATCAGCTGCACGTATTTTGGCGTGTTGCACTTTTCTCACAGAAATGAGACGCTTTGGTCTGTGAAATATATGACAGCTGCAGTGCAAGCTTTCACTACGACTCTTACCATATTATGCCAGATTTAAGATAGAAAATGGAGCATGGCCACCAGCGGTTTCGTTTCACGCGATGCGTGGAGTGCTTTTCATATTAGAAAAACCTAAACACCAGCTCTCAACGTTGAGTATAAGTGATCGATCGACGACAGTTAAAAAACACCGGAATAGCAAATGAGACGACGCCCGAACAGCGAACCACGTGGCCTACACCGAGTGCCCACCGCACGAAGCAGCCTGCAGCAGCGCAGCCAGCCGCCCGAACAGCGAACCACGTGGCCTACACCGAGTGCCCACCGCACGAAGCAGCCTGCAGCAGCGCAGCCCCCCGAAATGGCCCCGCCCCGCGCCCAAAAAAAACCCCCCCCCAAAAAACCCCAGCAGGAAGCCGGGCGGCCCCCCAACAGAGCAACCCGCGGCCCCCACCGAGGGCCCCCCCCACAAAGAAGCCTGCAGCAGCGCAGCCGGCCGCGCCGTTGTCGGACTGGCCGGCCGCCGCCATTCCACCCCGTCGCTCCTTCACCGACGGCTGCATCGGAGGGACGGCGCTGCAGTGTTTGCAGCGTTCGCATTTGTGTGACGCTGCAGTGCTGCAGCGGCGCCGCCGCGGCCGCGTTTAATGAAATGAGTGCCCAGGGTTGGAGAACAATGCAGACCGGCGCGCTGTACAGCGATCACTTCTCTGCAAACCTTGGCATCAGCGCTACAGTCGCGCATGGAAAGAATGGACTTGGTGCTCGATTTGATCCGACCAGGTTGTCATCGCGTGTTCACGTAATGACCGAAGGACCGTATCGGATGATTCCACGATTCACCCTTCTCCCCAGGAATGCAGTCGACGCCGAGCTGACTGCAAATCGCGGCGAACTGTCGCCAGATCGAATGTTCGGTGTTAGCCTATGGAGCAATAAATATGCCAAAAAGTTTGTGTGCCGACTTTCACTGCAGACACTTGTCGGTCGGCCTACTTCCTCCCATCCACGCACCGACAGAGAGACACCCAGCGATCCACACCGCCTACTCTACTATTAGTAGTGGATGAGGTGATATTTATGCTAAGTAGGTGTGCACGGCGCAGACCCCTTTAAGCAGTCATGGATGGGGTTCGAAAATTATTGGCCGGGCACTCGATTCACGTATGTGTTGCACGGGATCGAGTGAATAGGGATGGATGGGTAAGGTAGATAGGCATGGATCGTGTGTGGGATGTTGGTGGATGTTTTTTTAAAAAGAATTTGGGATGTGGTGTTGGTTGGGGTGACGAGTGTCTTTTTGTCCAGGCTTATGGTATATTCCTTTTGCAGATTTAACCTGGGTGGGCCCTTCAGAATCTTATTAAGTCTGAACACTTTATGGCTTTCTATGACTACTCCCACACCAACAGACAGACACCGACCGATCCACACCGCCTTCTCCCACACCGATACACAGACACCGACCGATCCACAACGCCTTCTCCCCCACACCGACGGACACCGACCGATCCACACCGCCTTCTCCCACACCGATACACAGACACCGACCGATCCACACCGCCTTCTCCCACACACCGACGGACACCGACCGATCCACACCGCCTACTCCTACATACCGACAGACACCGACCGATCCACACCGCCTACTCCCACATACCGACAGACAGACACCGACCGATCCACACCGCATACTCTCACACCGATAGACAGACACCGACCGATGCACACCGCCTACTCCCACACACCGATAGATAGACACCGACCGATCCACACTACCTACTCCCACACCGACAGAGAGACACCGACCGATCCACACCGCCTTCTCCCACACACCGACGGACACCGACCGATGCACACCGCCTACTCCCACACACCGACAGACAGACACCGACCGATCCACACCGCCTACTCCCACACACCGACAGACAGACACCGACCGATCCACACCGCCTACTCCCACACACCGACAGACAGACACCGACCGATCCACACCGCCTACTACCACACACCGACAGACAGACACCGACCGATCCACACCGCATACTACCCCACACCGACAGACAGACACCGACCGATCCACACCGCCTACTCCCACACACCGACAGACAGACACCGACAGATCCACACCGCCGGACATGCAGTTTGTCTGTTTGTTTTGTGTTTGAGTTTGTTCGTTTGTTTTTGCTCGCGCGAGTTTGCAACAGCCAACAACATAGGCGACGGTTCCCACGCGCTGAGAATCTGCAAATCATAGAGACAAGGCCATGGCTTCTACGGGTCACATCCTGTTCGGACCTGATCCCGGCGACCACCGTCGGTGGCTGATTCACTACTCCGAAAGGTCCGGTGCTGGTGGGATATTGCCCGCCACCTGGCAGACCGCCCGGTACAGGTAGGATATTGCCCGCCGCCTGGCAGACCGCCCGGTACAGGTAGGATATTGCCCGCCACCTGGCAGACCGCCCGGTACAGGTAGGATATTGCCCGCCGCCTGGCAGACCGCCCGGTACAGGTAGGATATTGCCCGCCGCCTGGCAGACTGTCCGGTACAGGTAGGATATTGCCCGCCGCCTGGCAGACCGCCCGGTACAGGTAGGATATTGCCCGCCACCTGGCAGACCGCCCGGTACAGGTAGGATATTGCCCGCCACCTGGCAGACCGCCCGGTACAGGTAGGATATTGCCCGCCGCCTGGCAGACCGCCCGGTACAGGTAGGATATTGCCCGCCACCTGGCAGACTGTCCGGTACAGGTAGGATATTGCCCGCCGCCTGGCAGACCGCCCGGTACAGGTAGGATATTGCCCGCCACCTGGCAGACCGCCCGGTACAGGTAGGATATTGCCTGCCGCCTGGCAGACTGTCCGGTACAGGTAGGATATTGCCCGCCACCGGCAGACCGCCCGGTACAGGTAGGATATTGCCCGCCACCTGGCAGACCGCCCGGTACAGGTAGGATATTGCCCGCCGCCTGGCCAGACTGTCCGGTACAGGTAGGATATTGCCCGCCACCTGGCAAACCGCCCGGTACAGGTAGGATATTGCCCGCCACCTGGCAGACCGCCCGGTACAGGTAGGATATTGCCCGCCGCCTGGCAGACTGTCCGGTACAGGTAGGATATTGCCCGCCACCTGGCAGACTGTCCGGTACAGGTAGGATATTGCTCACCATTGTCTGACACACGGTCTGGTGCAAGTCGAGTATTGCTCACCGCCGTCAGGTGGATGGTCTGGGGCAGTTGGGGCATTGCTCACTATTGTCTGAAGCACCACCACTTGAAGTGAGCACAAACTTCAGTATTTGGAGAGGAATGATCTTGAGATCTACTGATCTTGAGAATGTTCAACGAACCTGAGTGGTCAGTTGACCTGACCCGCCCTCGGGCGGGAGCGATGTCGATGTGTCGAGAGTTCCGATCCACGAGTCTCAGAGACCATTCTTGGTAGTCTCACGCCACTGGAATAACTCTGACAAGCATTAGTTTGCCGGCAATATGACTGATTAGTAATCCTGAACTTTTCGGCCGGGTGAGGTGCAACAAATGTTTGTTTTTTTCTTTTTAGTCCGGTAATTCAGCCACCCCAAAGAAAATGCAACCAGTGCATAGTACAACAAGCAGATATATAGTCAATAAGCAAAGCATAATGCGAATGCAGATAGTTCTAGACCTCTCTTGGTCCCTCATCAGGTGGTGCTGCAATCAGACCTCCCCGACCCCTGGTCAGGTGGTGCTCGATGCAGAACTCTATTAACACTTGGGCTACCTTATGTTCCATGCAGATCTCCTCTGACCTCCGGTCAAGCAGTCAGTGTTCTTTACAAACCTCCCCTGACCCCAGATCAGGCGGTGTTCCATACAGACCTCCTCTGACACCAGATCAGGCGGTGCGCCATACAGACCTCCTCTGACCCCAGATCAGGCGGTGCTCCATTCAGACCTCCTCTGACACCAGATCAGGCGGTGCGCCATTCAGACCTCCTGTGACCCCAGATCAGGCGGTGCTCCATGCAGACCTCCTCTGACCCCAGATCAGGCGGTGTTCCATGCAGACCTCCTCTGACCCCAGATCAGGCGGTGCGCCATACAGACCTCCTCTGACCCCAGATCAGGCGGTGCTCCATACAGACCTCCCTGACCCCAGCTCGGAGGCAGTCGCAGTCCGACTCGGTATCCGATATCACACACATCGCGCATGCTATGAATATTGGGGATGACCAAAGCGAGGACGACGTGCGACTGCGCCGCACAATCGCTCACTTTCCATCTTGTTTCGGACGTTATCGGCCAAACGTGAACAGAGCATTCCATGCTGTCGGCGCACAAATCACACAGCCAAACATCATACATATGGCGTTGTATGGCAGCGCTGTCGAGCGTTACGCATCGGCCCGACGGCCAGGTCTTCTCTCGGACAATGCGACAGCCGGTCCATCTGGGGTACACCTCCAACACGTTGGCACCTGTCTGCCTCTGGATGAGCTATCGGCACGACCCGACGTTCTGGTCTTCTCTGAGACAATGCGACAGCCAGTCCATCTGGGGTACACCTCCAACACGTTGGCACCTGTCTGCCGCTGGATGAGCTATCGGCACGACCCGACGTTCTGGTCTTCTCTCAGACAATGCAACAGCCAGTCCATCTAGGGGACGCCTCCAACACGTTGGAGACTCCCACTGGCAACTCGGCCGCAAATAGTCACCGCCAAGAATCTCGTGTGGAAGTGTATAGGGAAAATCAGTCCATTGGAAAGATTATGATTTGATACGCGAATCATAGGTATAATATATTGCGACTGCTGTAAACATGGGCACAAAGCAGGGTAAAATGTTTTCTCATCATCGGTACAATATACGGTACCTAAATATTGTCTTCAGCGGCATTCCCTTGGTCTCCAAGCTCCCAGCGATTTTGGCGATTTTGGCCATGTGTGAATGATCCCGTATTTCGCGTTGCCTTATGTCATGCATGGCGATATTTCACAAACCAACCGTAGACGTAATAGGAACGCTGACTGTCGCTGCGCATGTTGGCAGGCCGTGACCCTCGACTGACCTGGAGGTGACCTAGCATTGTCACCATTACTAGCGTGTCGCCGTGTGGAGTCGAAGGAGGTGCCATGGAGATTATGCAGGTTTCCAACTGGTAATGTTTTCTGGACGCTGCATGGTGGATTCGGAAGGCCATGATACAAACACCAGCTGTGTGGCTCAGAAATTGTAGTCCAATAGGACAACGTCTTCACAGCTCCACATTTGTCCAATCATTTCTGCTTCAGATGCATTGAGTGTCCAGGGTCATCTATTATAGTTACAAAGTTCCTCTAAGGCTTGTAAACACTTAGAAAAGTCGAATTATGCATCTATGCATAAACGATTGTGAGAGCAATTGTCATTTTACCCTTTTCTATGTCGACAAGCATGCCGTTGGGCACTTCTATGCATTGCATACGCAGCATTTGATGCTTGCTGTACAGCATACTGTTGACAATTTGAGCCACATGGCGCAGCCTCCAACGGCGCCGTTGATCGCCAACTGACATCTGATCCCACACCCGCCTCCACCCTTCTTTGCCCTGACGGAACATGCATGCAAATGAACACTCAGACGCTTCAGTCCTTGCGATGCACGTGCGAACGCTGCGCACCTTCAGGGCCACCACTCTTTCGTGTTGACCGAATGTGCGTGAGTGCGGAAATATAGCCTATATTTCCGCACTCACGCCCTATTAAGTTTCCAACTGATGCAACTGTAATCCCAAATAGGACTAATTAGCTGCAACATGACTTTCACCATGCCACATCAATACATTCGCACGCATTGCAGCTAGTTCATATTGTAAAACTGAGCAGTGGTGTCTGGTATTGTTTGGCAACGTCGCTACACTTGTGTGTATTTGCAATAGAAGCAGAGTTGCAGCGTGCAATCTTCGCACCAGAAGCATGACAAGGTAGTAAGGATCATGCTCCCCAGCAGCATCAATGTTGCTTTCCCCTTACTGGCTACAAATCCATAGGGCTACAGCAATACGCTCAAGGACGCGCCACAAGGGTGGAGAATGTAGTACGACCACTGCTGCAACCGTAGCCTTAGCTTTGCTGACCGCAACGCTACCTTGTTTCCATTTACGTTGTTGCATATATCTCTCATCGCCAGCTTTCTTTCAATATTATTGAGACATAAAGACATAAAGACATAAAAGATCAGTGCAACTATGAGCCACAGGGGCCCTTCTTGGTTGCACTTTGTACACTGAACCAGTTGCCCACCAAATCTGTCAATCAACCCTCCCTGGAATACAGAAAAACAAGCCCCCTATTCTTATAATGATTGTCTATGCCGTTTTTAAAGATGTTCAGTGTGTTGCTTCTGACAATTGTTCCTGGCAGCTGGTTCCAGTGTTCTACTACCCTGTTGGTAAATGCAGACTGTCTTAACCTTGTTCTGCTGTGATTAACTTTAATTTTGAATTGATGACCTCTAATTGCATCATTTCTGTTAAATTCAAACATTTCCCTGAGATATCCCTGTTCCTGACCATGAACAAATTTAAAAACCTCGATGAAATCTCCTCTCAGCCTTCTATATCTAAATGAAAACATATTCAATTAGTCCATGAATTGCAGCTTTGCTGGAAGTTTGCCACCTATGGCATGCACAAATTGCACACGTAGTCCATTTTCTTACTTTAACCATAAACCAAGCATGTTTTTATATTCGGCCGCATCGTCTTGCTTGGTTTGTACCAAAAATGCTCGGTGTTTCAACACCCTGCAAAGAGACTCGCCAGCACACACCGCAGCATACCAACATCAGTGTGATCACCACACGTTAATAAATCCCACTCGCACAGCAAACACGCAGCTGACACAACTCAAACCGCGAATACCCGCCTGGGCGGTGGCTGCTCAGTGAATACCCCCGCCTGGCTGGTGGCCGAACCGTGAACACCCGCCTGGGCGGTGGTCGAGCCGTGAATACCCACCTGGGCGGTGGTCGAACCGTGAATACCCGCCTGGGCGGTGGCTGCACCGTGAATACCTGCCTGGGCGGTGGTCGAGCCGTGAATACCCACCTGGGGCGGTGGTCGAACCGTGAATACCCGCCTGGGCGGTGGCTGCTCCGTGAATACCTGCCTGGGCGGTGACTGCACCCTGAATACCCGCCTGGGCGGTGGCTGCACCGTGAATACCCGCCTGGGTGGTGGCTGCACCGTGAATACCCGCCTGGGCGGTGGTCGAACCGTGAATACCCACCTGGGCGGTGGCCGAACCGTGAACACCCGCCTGGGCGGTGGTCGAGCCGTGAATACCCACCTGGGCGGTGGTCGAGCCGTGAATACCCACCTGGGCGGTGGTCGAACCGTGAACACCCGCCTGGGCGGTGGTCGAGCCGTGAATACCCACCTGGGCGGTGGTCGAACCGTGAATACCCGCCTGGGCGGTGGCTGCTCCGTGAATACCTGCCTGGGCGGTGACTGCACCCTGAATACCCGCCTGGGCGGTGGCTGCACCGTGAATACCCGCCTGGGTGGTGGCTGCACCGTGAATACCCGCCTGGGCGGTGGCTGCACCCTGAATACCTGGCTGGGCGGTGGCCGAGCCTCAATGTGGCGCACCTCTCAGCTCCGCCCGAATGGCGCGATCATAGTCGTGCGGCACGATAAAGGCCCCATAAGCGCCGGCTTCTCCGACGCACTGAGGAGGCGTCCGTGCCGATTATAGCCTGCAGTGAGGGGAGGCAATGTCGCCGGGCGGGGGCGTCGGTGTCTGAAGCCTGTGGAATGCACGCTCTGAGTTGTGCCCACTCCCATCTGTCACGCAGTGCGTCCACCACGAACGAGTCGGGTGCAGCAGAGGGCAGCACGCAAGCCATTGAATAGCCATATATATATATATATATATGCGTGGGTGTGGGTGTGTGTGGGGGGGGGGGGTGTATGTCAGCGAAACATCAAAACACATACAACATGCATAGGCCATTCTGACATTGCTAGAATATTATAAGTGCCTAAAGATTTATCAGTACCCCGAACCCTGGCTGTTAGTTGGATAGGCACCTTCCCAGACCTTCGACGCTGGATGACGTGAGACGGCTGTCGGCGTCCAGCCCATGAGCAAGCGCTGTAGCTGGTGCTGTCACTGGTGCCTATCACTTCCAATTGTGTATGTAGAGTGGTGACGTGTTGTCACCACTGGGGATGATGGTGACGTGTTGTCACCACTGGGGACGATGGTGACATGTTGTCACCACTGGGGATGATGGTGACGTGCTGTCACCACTGGAGACGATGGTGACGTGCTGTCACCACTGGGGATGATGGTGACGTGCTGTCACCACTGGGGATGGTGGTGACGTGTTGTCACCACTGTGGATGGTGGTGACGTGTTGTCACCACTGTGGATGGTGGTGACGTGTTGTCACCACTGTGGATGGTGGTGACGTGTTGTCACCACTGGGGATGATGGTGACGTGCTGTCACCACTGGGGATGATGGTGACGTGCTGTCACCACTGGGGATGATACAGACAGACAAGAGAGTTTGTTCACACCAACAAGAGCTTATTGCAATCCCTTGATTCCATGTGATCAGGTCCTGCATTATCAGTCAAATGAAGGATTGTTCACATCAGCAAGTGTTTATAGCGATTCCTTGATTCCACGTAAATTATGCATAGCTGTGGCGGGCTTGGTGCGTATTGTCTTGTCCTGAACGTCTCATGCCGAGTACGGGAAGGAAAGGTTTATTTTTGTTTCGAAATAAAGCCTAAGGAGGAATAATCGAACCTCCGGACAACGTTTTATGTTCTCCAAACTGCAAGGGGACAAGTTTCGGAAGACCTCCCATTCCTTGAAAGATAGGAGTGGGACAAATAAACATGTTTGAAATATTACGGGAAATACACATTGTATGGGACACGACACCTTACAGACAAAATACCAACATGAAACAGAGGGCGACATGGCATGTGTGGTGAAAACCACATAGCGGTCCAGACGTAACGTTTGGCTCGTTTGAAATAACTGGATCAAAAAGCTTTCTCGAGGTGAGTACTTTAAGCGTAAATGTCAGCATTGTTACCCAGAACTGCTTGCGATTTTTTTCGCTTCACATCAAGTGTCTATGTAATTCATTCCGGACCTCCATCAGCAACAATATTTTGTAGCCTTTCTCCACAGCTGTCGCGAAAATGGCCGCTTCCACATTTTGAAGCAGAACAAAAATAAAGGACAAAATGAATCTGAAGCAAAACACATCAACAAATTAGATACCTTCCTGGTAGGAAGCGATAGATTGGAAAGCACTTGGCACCATTATCCAGAGGCTATTGTTCCACCACGAAGTCCAGCGCACCGTTAGCGGTTGCTTTGTTCTTTCGGGTAAGCAAGCAGCAAACAAACTGATGCGTAACTGATAACTGAATCAAAATCGCCGGACGTCGGCAGACAGTACCAGCAACAATGGGCTCGGACGGAGCGGCTTCTGTAATTATCACATTGTGAAGAGCTTTGTTCGCCGTATGCTCATTAGGCCTCAACCCAGCCCGGTCCCGCAGACCCGAGAACAATGACCCGGGGTCGGGTCAAGATCTGTTAATTTTCAGGGTATGGTGAACCATGTCGAGTTAGGCCGGTCTACTGACGTAAAATGCAACGCTGATGGAATATAATGAAATAAAAATACACCTTTTCCTTGCGATCCTGGTCAGCGATGATCAACAACACTTAGTTAATTGCCACACGCCTACATGGTTTTACCTCAACGCGCAAGCTTGTCTGAAGGCTATTCTGAATTCTGATCCCAGGAGCACCCTGAGTCCGCATACTGCTCGAGAACTCGGAAGCGGTTCCAGCTTGCTCCAGGCCAGAACCGTGGGAAACGTTGGTGGAGAATCGCGTCACTTTCGGCTGTGTAACCAGTATGACTGCTCATAGTAGCAGATGCTTCAGTTGTCATCCGGGGTGCATGAGTGCTCATGTTTACGGTTCGTGTCTCGCCAGGAAGAACTTGAGCTTTTCCCTCAGTCAGCATGTTTCTGTTTCCCAGCGGAAAGTAACCAGTCGTGGCCAGTATCTCGTTCTAAGTCGTCCAAACTCCCGCCTTATCTATTTATCCCCACGTCATCGTACCCGCACCAGATATTGCGCATTTGCTTCTTGAATTAACAGTGCTGAGAACTATCGTCGCATATCTTCTTTTTTCAACCCATTGTGCTATGCATGTCCTCAGTGCATCTTAGCTGTCCGTGCACTGTTTCAGCAGTGTTTAGTGCACATAATTAGTGCTATTTTACGTCTTACTCTCATTTTAGCATTCCTTTAATCTTAGCATTGTATTTAATCCACTCGCCTGCGGCCCGTGACTGAAATCAAAGTATGGTGGATTGGGCACACCCAACTGCTGGGTAGTCACTGTTTTTTTTTAAGAAGAGGTGGGAGAAACAACATGTGTTTTCGCTTAGACTGTTCCAGAGACGCCCAGGAGCTGGGAAGAATTAATTTGTTTAAGGATGATGTGGTTACGTGTGGTTTCCAGTTACTGTGTGCAAATTGGCGTTACGAAGCTTTCTACCTATCTTGTGCGCACGTGTTGGAGGTATGATAGTACGGATATAATATGGTGTGCTCTGTTCTGAGTCGCTCAATTTGTGATATCAGCTTGTGTATGTATCGTCTGGTAGTGAGGTAGGATGTCTGGTGTATGTATCGTCTGGTAGGATGTACCTCTGATAGTGAGGTACATCCTAAGTCATGATAATTTTGTCAGTAGATGATCTAAGCAGTTTTTCAGTTAATGGTCATCCTTCTCTGGTTTATAGTCTCCAATCGCGTCTTGGATTGTAATTTGTCCATCGTAAATGACATCACTATAATCAAAGCGGGATCTGAGGTATGTGGTATATATCCGATCTAGAATCGGTCTGGGTATGTATTGTGCAATATGGTGCAGTGGGCCGAGTGCTCTATAAACCTTTTGCAAATTATGTTCATATGCTCGTGAAAAAGGAGATCTTTGGACAGGCTAAGTCCAAGATGGGTATGTGTGTCATGCATAGGTATGCCATCGCCTCCAAATATCAGTATTGGCGGGATGTGCTGACGTTTGTATGAACAAAGTTCTTGAATTGTTTTCGAAGTGTCGAAGATGATTGCCAATTCTCGACCATATTTATGGATCTCGTCCAAGTCCCGTTGAAGTGTCCGTTGCACAGCGTCAAGGTTAGCAGTCCTGTGAGAGTCATGCAGTGAAGTGTGATTTGCGAATAAGAGAATGTCAGGTGTTGTATGTCTTGCAAGTTCATCAATGTACATTAGTGCTAATAGGGTCTTAGGACAGAGCCTCGTGGACATCCCGCATTCATCATTTGGTCGTTGAAAAAGTGTCACCGATCTGTACTCGTCTTCTGTTCAGTGGATATAATTCCAACCAGTCATGGAGTCAGTCAGTGGGTCCAAATTGATTTCTAAATTTGAAGAGGAGCCCTTTGTCCCAGATCTTGTCAAAATGGCGAGAGATGTCGAGATAGATAGCCGGAAAGTCATGTCCAGAGTCCAGTGATTTGCACAGGTTTTGCGCCGGGTGCACTAGCTGGTTTTCTGTGCTATCGTTGCGACGATATCCATTGTGTTTATCTGTAAGTAGATAATGTTGAGTAAGATGGCAGTGGGTTTGTCCATAGAACATTTTATCAAGTATGTTTGACAATGCTGAAAGAATACTTATTGGACGATAGCAAGTGTACTCTGATGGTAACCCTTTGAGTTTGCCCACTGGCCTGGTGTCTGCTTCCTTGAATCTGCTTGGGTGAATACCTTTCGTAACTTATGCATTGAATAACTGTGAGATTGGTTCTGAGATCATAATGACATATAATTTGAGAAGTTCGACTGGAATGTGATCTGGGCCAGTTGATTTATTTACACTTTTAGAATTGAATATTCTTAAAACTTCCTATCCGTCAGTTTGGATACTTCCCAGAGTAGGCACTGTAGTCGGGTTGCCATGGCTGGGACTTGATGTGCATCAGTTGTGTTCAGAGTAGATTGTGAAGCAAAGTAAGTAATTAGTAGCATAGCCTTGTCATAATAGTCAGTCAGCATTTTCCGTCAGGCCCTTCGAGCGGTGGTATCGTATCTTCTCTGGTTCGTCCTGCTGGGACATGCAGTGTTCGGTGATATTTGTTGGGGTCATACTTGTGATCTATGAGCTTTTGCACTTTCCGTTGTATATGCTGATATATCTTATCTATTCATGCCAGTCACCGTGTTCCCTTCATATTTCCAGCAGTGCCAGTTATTGTCGCTGTTGCTCTGTCTCGCACGCCGGAATAGTTTGACACCGTTTCCAATAATACGTTAGACCTGACCTGTTAATCACGGTTTTAGAACTGGCCGTCGTAATGCAGATTTATGGGAAGGTATGCCTTGGCAGCGGCATATATATATATATACATATATATATATATATATATATATGTATATATATATATATATATGAATATATTTATGTATATATATATATATATATATATATATATCTATATACATATATATATATATATATTATATATATATATATATATATATATATATATATATATATATATATATATATATATATATATATATATCTCTCTCTCTCTCTCTCTCTCTCTCTCTCTCTCTCTATGTCAGTATAAGCTAATTGACGAGAGGGAGAGGAAAGGAGCTGTCAGGCGCACAGTTCCCTATATTATTATAATGAATGTCTTCTTTTCTTCTTGGATAAATCGAAGCGACTATTATATGCCATTTAATTATTGAAACGAAGCAGCTGAACTTACCTACTCACAACACCTACCTTCCAGGTGTAAACCAGCTAGCTATTCTTCACATATCTCAAATGTGTCCTAAATCTGCATCAAATTGAACCGGCTTAGTGCTACAATGGGTGAAAAAATAATGATTACCTAACTGGACAATGTTGCTGCAATTGGTGATTGTAACATTACCGAACTAGACAATGTTGTTACTGTTGGTGATGGTAGTTGTCAGGCTTCATGTCTGGAACTAAGTATTTAATTGTGGCAGTGAGAAATGTTCTGACAGTAATGTCAGAGTGTGCATTTCAGCAGAAATATGCATTGTTATTTGGTGCACAAACTGTACTTGGTGTGCAGTCTACCGCTTCAAAGCTGCTACCTTCCACTTGCTGCGGTATGCGGCTTTTTGCCCACGATTGTTTTGCATCAACGCTTGTCAACTATGAGCCAATGCCAAACAGGCATAGTGGGTGGCTTGGGATGGTCTCCACACCGTCTGCGCACCGACAGCTGTGCATACTGGCTGACCGGACGCCAGCCTGCCATCTGCAGACACTGGTGGGTGCACAGATGTAGCCGCATATACAGACGGAGGCCTGGCGTATGCAGACACAACTGGTGCGTGCACTTTCACATACGCAAACGGAGATCTGCCATCTACAAACAGAGCCCTGCCATGTGCACAGCTGTAGAGACCTACACAAACGGGAAGTTATCACCTGCACAGATAGAGGTTTGCCACCTGCGCAGTTTGCCACACGCACATGTGAAAGTTCACCGCCTGTGTAAGCGCTACCGTCTGGATAACTAGAAGCCTGCCGCCTGCACAGACACTGCCACTCGTACAGACTTTGGTTGCCATTTGCAAAGAGATGTAAGTTTACTGTGTGTACTGTGGGCGTTTACCGACTGTGCTGACGGACGCTCACCACCTGCCTGGATGGACGTCTACCATCTACAAAATGCACGTCTACCACCTACAAAAATTGGCGTTTGCCACCTGCGGGACGGTCAGCAGGCCGCAGTGGCCATCGGCCAGCCGGACGGAGAACCGGCAGGTGCGCGACCGGCAGCCGTCTGCACGACCGGCAGCCGTCTGCACGACCGGCAGCCGTCTGCACGACCGGCAGCCGTCTGCACGATGACGACCGGAGCCGCTAGCCGGCCGGCACGACCGGCACCGTTGAACGGCGACGACAGAACAAACGACAGAACTCGACAGACAGAACTCGACAGACAGAACTCGACAGACAGAACTCGACAGACAGAACTCGACAGACAGAACTCGACAGACAGAACTCGACAGACAGCGCCGCCGACAGCCCGGCCGAACGCCAACTGCGGGGGGAGCGGGCTGTCGGCGGGCTGTCGGCGGGCTGTCGGCGGGCTGTCGGCGGGCTGTCGGCGGGCTGTCGGCGGGCTGTCGGCGGGCTGTCGGCGGGCTGTCGGCGGGCTGTCGGCGGCTGTCGGCGGGCTGTCGGCGGGCTGTCGGCGGGCTGTCGGCGGGCTGTCGGCGGGCTGTCGGCGGGCTGTCGGCGGGCTGTCGGCGGCAACACGTCCAGGGCAGATCACCCAGTGCCGGCCCACTTCGCTCGGCAGCTGACGGGTCCGATCGGGTGTCGAGCGCCGAGGACTGTTTCCGATGCGCGGCGTCCGTCGGTTCTCAGCCTGCACTTTGTTCAGTGCGAACTAAGTCGACGGCTCTGACAGCCATTGGCAGTCGGTCTAGGCTGACAGGTCGTTGGATCCGTTCCGATCCAATTGGATCGGAAGTCCGTTCTGTTGCCACACGTCTCGTCGGTGTGGTCAAATTTGAGGTGAGGGCTGCTCCGAGGCCCCGCAGCGCTTGTTCTCGGAGAGCGTGACCACACGGTGGAGGAAGGTGGCACCAATTCGCGTGGTCAGGTCATCTGATCTGCCGTCGACTGAAAACAAGCCGGCCAAAGAGGAAACCTGGCTGGCGTTTTCCTCCCTTTCTTGGCGACACCAAGACGATCTGGGAACTGGTTCGGTGGTTGAAAAAGCGGCGGCGGTTTTTTTAGGCGGCCAGCGACGATCCCGACTGTCCAGTGAACGTCACCATCGCCGTCACCACGTCACCACCAGCGACGGCTCCAGCAGTCAGGTGGACACCACCATCGCGTCACCACGTCACCACCAGCGACGATCCCATCTGTCCAGTGAACGTCACCATCGCAGTCACCACGTCACCACCAGCGACGATCCTATCTGTTCAGTGAAGGTCACCATCGCAGTCACCACGTCACCACCAGCGACGATCCCATCTGTCCAGTGAACGTCACCATCGCAGTTACCACGTCACGACCAGCGACAATCCCATCTGTCCAGTGAACGTCACCATCGCAGTCACCACGTCCCCACCAGCGACGGCTCCAGCAGTCAGGTGGACACCACCATCGCGTCACCACGTCACCACGTCACCACGTCACCACGAGTACCAGCTCACTGCTTGGCGTGACACCATCCCACGGCAAATTGCTCACCGGGTTCGAGTTTTGTTCGGGAGGGAGGGGCGGAAGCCGGGCCCATATTCCGGCGAGGCGGTATTTTCATCAGTGTCGCCGGGTGCCGGGGCGGTGCCCGGCACCCGGCGACACGGCGTCCGCGCGCACCCATGCGTGACGGTCGGTGGCGCCGGCACCGAGTCAGAGTTCAACCGACAAGACCCGGCGGTGCGTTCCAGTGCTTCCAAGAAATGCTCGTGCGTCATCAAAGGGTAGCTGCCGCTTGGATAATCGGCTGGCACGGAAGTGCCGTGGCCGCAAGCATGCATGTGCCGTGATATTTCGCATGTTTGTGTGCTCCTTTCCTGACTATTTTGCAAGCGTAATCCGTGATGAGTTGTCAACCTGAGAACTACAGGAGCGATGGCAGCCGTGGAAGACAAATGGAGTGGCTGGGATTGCTCCACTGATACTGATACTGACCGTCCGAGCCGAGCGCCGCCGCACCCACCGGCACCAAAATCCATTCCTAAGTATAATATGTTGAAAATTCCGCCAGCCCGCTACGCAGACACCCATGAGGCAGACACTCATCACTGGCTCTCATGTGAATTACATGACAACTGCATGTAATGCAGCTTGGCATATGTGTCAGATGTCAAGAGACGCTCGCTCACTGCACACTGCATTGCAGGGATATGGTGCTTACGAGTGGTGAAATGGATGATTATTTCAAGCTCATAGAACAGAATCATATTTGGAAATGCATCAGCTTAACTTTAGGAGCCCCGGCTCCGAGAACAAGGTAGGTCAACAGAAGGCTCCTCCGGGACGAGCCCCGGGCCGTGTCGAGACGATTGTGCTGCCATATGCGACAGCTGGCAGCTCCTCAGCTGCAGGCACTGTCGGCCCCGTCTCGCCGACGTCAACATAGCTAGACAGTACAGTACGCACCGCTGGAGAAAAACAACAAACAGTCATCCCGTGGCCATTGTTCCACTACTCCACTTCTGCCATCCAAGAATACCCTGACCTACTTGGTCTGATTATCATGAGATCTGGTGATCGGCAATGCGTGATTGATGACTTAGCCTTGCGGTGTTCCCATTGGGAACAATCACATGACTGCCGTACTGGCGAGTACGTCGCTGGGCTCCGTGTGCAGTCTAAGACTGTGAACAGTCACACGACTGCCGCACTGGCGGGTACGTCGCTGGGCTCTGTGTGCAGTCACCTACTGTGAACAGTCACATGGGTACCGTACTGGCGGGTACGTCGCTTGGCTCTGTGTGCAGTCTAAGATTGTGAACAGTCACATGGGTACCGTGCTAGCGGGTACATCGCTCGGCTCTGTAAGCAGTCACCTACTGTGAACAGTCACATGACTGCCGTACTGGCGAGTACGTCGCTGGGCTCTGTGTGTCAGAGTCTCAGTCTCAGACTGTGAAGAGCCATGTGGCGGGCGTACCGGAAGGTACGTCGCTTGGCTCTGTGTGCAGTCTCCGACTGTGAATTGTCGCATGGCTGCCGTACTGACTGACGTGTCAGGCACTGTGCCCTGAGTCGGGTAGCAGGCTCATGCCACATTTGCTTCACTCCTTTCACCGAACCCATGCAGTGTGGCAACTTACACAGACAGATTAGCAAAAGGTCGTCACCCAAACTTGCACCACCCATCACCCATCACCCCTGTACTGAAGACATGTTCAGTTGACGGCGCCGCCGCAGCGCGATTTGGTGCGACTGACCGGTGGGTGACGTAATGCCATCAGTGCCGTCATTCGCTTCTCACCGCCGTTGAACCTTGGGCTCTGTTACGACGCGCTTGCCCTGTACTGAAGCCACAGAGCGTCGCCTTCTCCCACGCTAAATGCCCGTGGAGGGGCGGACATTCCAGGCGACTGGTGCGGTTTGAACCCGGGTCCGTACGGTCGTGAGAGAAAGGCGGCAACGAAGCGGCTCTGTGGCGACCTTTGACACTGTTGTTTTTCGTGCCGTTATTACCTAGGTGGGCCTTGGCGCTATGTGGTGCCAGCTACCGACCTCCAACACAACCACCAGAACGATTACTGATCATCGCCAGTCACGAGCACTGCTAGCAAATGCTTCTCCTGCGGCGGGGCAGGTGGCGGTGCTGGCTACTGAACTGACCTCTGCCGCAGCCCTGGGTGTGTTTGGCGAAGCTGCTGACGACGGCGTCGACGGCCTCTCTCAGCGTCTCGGAGGAGCCCCTCTGGCCGGGCGGCGAGGCCGTCTGGCGCGCCGGCGAGCCGGTGAAGCGGGCCGGAGAGCCGGGCAGCGCGTCCGCCGGCACCGGCGATGACCTGACCCGACCGGCGGCCGGCACACCCGGCTGATGCACGCGCGCACTCATGGCGCTGGCACGGCCCCGTTACAAGCGGCTGGGAGGCCGGCTGGTGGGCGGCGACGGGTGCCGGCCGTTCCCGGGACGGCGGTGTTGGGCCGTCTCGCGCTGACTAGCGCCAGCTGGCCGTCGGCGGCCGCGACAGCTGTACCGCGGCCGGCCGCGCGCCGACTCGTCTCGACGTCGGGCTCGCCGCCGCCGGCTGCGCTCCGACTCTGGCCGCGACTCGTCGGGCTCGCCGGGACGCCAGCCGAGCGCCTGTCGCGCCGCTCGGTTCCGCTAGACGGCGTCGCGTTTCATCAGCCGGCCACCGGCTGGCGCTGCGTCCGGCGAGCGGCGTCACGTCACGCCGACCGAGCCGGCAACGCTGCAGCCCAACTGGCCGCGGCCACACTGGGGCGCCGGCCGCCGCCACCTGGTCACCTCAGCGCCGACCCGGTGCCGCCACAGCCGACGGCGGTCTGTCGCCGCTGACACCCGGACCGACACCGTCACACAGGCGCGCCGTCACAGCCGACGAGACGACGCGGCGCCAGCTGGGATCCGCCGCGGCTGCTGGTGGTGACCTGCGTGTCGGACTCGTCTCTGGCCGCGCCACACCTGGACCCACACGTACGGCGCCGGCTCCGGTCAGAAGGTGGCGGGCGTGCTGCGGAGCGGTGCGTGGTGGGGTGCCGCTCGCTGCTGACGTCGGTCGTGCACTGGCGGCCGGCGGCCGGCGGTGGGCGGCCGGTCGGGCCGCCGCTCGGCCGGCTCAGCGCCACTGGCGGCGGCGCGGAGGTCAGCTGGCCGGCCGGCAGGTACGCCCGGGACACAGACGCTGCACCGTCCCACCGCACGCCGGCCGCCCAGCCGCGCGCCGCACTCGGCACTCGCTCAATCGCGCATCAACACACTGCCGCCACAACACACTCCACACAACACACTCCACACAACACATTCCACACAACACACTCCACACAACACATTCCACACAACACATTCCACACAACGCACTCCACACAACACACTCCACACAACACATTCCACACAACACACTCCACACAACACATTCCACACAACACACTCCACACAACACACTCCACACAACACATTCCACACAACACACTCCACACAACACACTCCACACAACACACTCCACACAACACATTCCACACAACACACTCCACACAACACACTCCGCACAACACATTCCACATAACAACACACTCCACACACCACATTCCACACACCACACACACACTCCACACAACACATTCCACACAACACACTCAACACTCCACACAACACACTCCACACATCACACTCCACACAACACACTCCACACAGCACACTCCACACAACACACTCCACACAACACACTCCACACAACACACTCCACACAACACACTCCACACAACACACTCCACACAACACACTCCACACAACACACTCCCACAACACACTCCACACAACACACCCACACAACACACACACAACACACTCCACACAACACACCACACAACACACTCCACACAACACATCCACACACAACACACTCCACACAGCACATTCCACACAACACACTCCACACAACACACTCCACACAACACACTCCACACAACACACTCCACACAACACACTCCACACAACACACTCCACACAACACACTCCACACAACACACTCCACACAACACACTCCACACAACACACTCCACACAACACACTCCACACAACACACTCCACACAATACACTCCACACAACACACTCCAGCCCGCGCTGCACGGCTGACGCAGCTCCAGCGCCGCTAGCGGAACTTGTTTAAAGAGCATCTCCGACATTTCAACTTGCAAACTTGGAAGTGACGCTGGCGGTCAGTGCAAGGTGTTTGCAGTCAGGCCAATGCATATAAATATGATTTGGCAAGGGCATTCACAACCAGAGGCATAGGCAAATCAAGAAATAGCAACATGTAAGTCAAAATTTGAAGTATATTATTCGTCATCTCTTCAAATTAAGAACTCTCGCAGTGAACGCAACCCAGCCCGCCAAATTGATGAATGTTATAAACCATCATGCATGCGTGGAATTCCTGATGTTTTTGGTGGGGCCTGGGTACCACAAACTTTTTGCTCTCTTAGCATATAATCCAATAGGCTGGGCCCCACCAACCAAATTGGCAGCACTCATTGCATTGGGCCTCACCAATAATTTTAGAACTTCTCCACGCATGCCAGAAGGAAATCAACCCAGCCGTGTCCAAGCTTGAGAATGGCGGACAGAATGGGAATACTATGTTTAAACTTGGGTTTGCAAAAAAACAACATAGCAGGTTCCTCAGTCCTCTTGAGATACGTAATCCCTGACAGATCCATTTTAGCATCTGTATGCAGTAATATGTGATATCATCGTTTAAAATGTTCAACGTGACCTCACTTAACTGGCCATAAGTCAATGATCTTCAATTAGCTGACATCAACATTGTCACGATATCCAAACTCGATACAGGAAAAGGGGCGCTATGTTTGGCCGCGCCACTGCGCGCGGTTTTACAGCTTTTCCAAGAAAAAAATACAGATAAGGGACGAATTTTCTCCCTCCCTGGCCAATCGAGTTAATAGATTAAGCCGAAAATGCATATTAAAGGTGCTCCGTTTTTGCCTAGCAACCCTGCTATGAAGGTTACAATACAAGCGGTTAATTTGTTTCCATCTTTGGGGTGCTGGTATGTTACATGGCGTTTTATTTTTAACACCGCATGCATTCTTGAATTGGGTGTTGTGCTAAAGTATCGGGACGTTAAGCGTACCATGCGAGAAAACATCCAGATATCCTTTTGAAACACTGCTGAGGAAGGGAGCCGGTTTTTGGCGCCTGGATCAGCACCTCTTTGAAGTGAAGCGTATTTTGCAGTTCATATGCGGAATATGGGCTGTGCTTATGGGTAGGGAATGAAATATTGCGGACTCTTGTGCTGGCCGTCGCGATCACTCTTCGCCGACAGCAACAGCGCTGGCCTGGCATGGTGTGCGTCACCTTGTCACCCACCAGGATAGCTTCGCCGTGTCACGTGGGCCCTCAGCAATCCACGAACCCCCGAGGCGATCCGATCTCTGTTGAGACGGCGGACGGACGTCTCCCGGCGCTCAATCCGTGCGACGATGAGTGGGGCGCTGGAGCCACAGTCTTTCGGCCTCAGTATGTGACACAGAGCTTTCTCCTTCCGGGCTTTCTTGGCCTGGAACTCATACCGCCGCCGGCCGTCACCATTTATAGGACATGAGAAGCGAGTTCGTTGCAATCCTTGGCCGCAACGTCTCTCAGACTAACTGCACGAACCCTCTGTTTTATCTTAATACCAATATAAATAGGTTAGGGGCGGCTTTTCCTCTCGCCGGAAACTTTCCACACCGCTTTCACATTGCAATGCAGCATTTCGGATGCAAAGTTTCTCCCTCAGAACCATATATGTTGTTGTCATTTGGAGATGCATAAACTATCAACTTTCATCACCATTCGTCTCCTGAAGTACTCTTAATCTTCGGCCAAAGAATGTGGTATGCGGTGACATTCCCGCGTGCAGACAGCCACAGATCTCGCAGCGCATCCGGCACTCGCCGTCCGTCACAGGTGGAAGATGAGCGCACAACTTTCTATCGAAAGTTATCGGGTTCAATCCCAGGAAGTGATGCTTTTTATTTCTGCTTTCGGTAATGCAATTTCATGAATGTATCGCATCAGAAATTACATTTGCTCTGCGTGCATGCTTGAATGTGTGTGCTATATGAACACTTAAGGCTATGAGCCTATGAGTCAGGGCGCATAGTCTTGAGTACATCGCTGGTTGTGTTCGGGTGCTAGCCCCACCCCCCTCTTCCACTTGAGTACGTCGCTAGTCGTGTTCGAGTGTCGGGCCCCGCCCCCTTCGACTTGAGTGCTTCGCTGGTTGTGTTCGGGTGTCAGATCCTCCCGTTTCATTAGGATCGCCTTCAGCTATCCGTAGAGCTTTTTGTTGTGAGCACACTGAGATAAATAGTAAAAAAGTCCATCCCGCGAAAAATCGTGGCGACGCAACACATTTTTGGGAAAGGATTGCCCGAATAGGATACTAGGTGTCAGTCACTGCTTAACGTCAATCAATCTGTTTAATCATTGTTTAATGTAATCAATCACCTGTTAACGTCACTTCGCATGTAATGTATTCCTTGGGGGTCCCTGCCCGATTCGTTTTTCGGTTATAACTTCTCATTCTGGATTGATTGAGGATAGGGTAAATAAAGTAGTAAAAACTGCTCGAAGAGAAAAGCCATGGATATTAATGGTACACGGGACGTATTGAGCATATCTATTGACGCGATATTTGATCTTCCTTGCATAGCTTTCAGGAAATATAGCTACGCATTGTGCATTGGGAAATCTAGAAGCGAGGCAATTTGCAAGCATCTAAGCGAAACACTTGAAATAAAGGAATGCGCAATGAAAGTCACTTGGCAACTTCGGTCATGCATGTTGCCAAACAGAGATCGCTTTTTCGGTAGCGTAGTACGTTGCCGAAACGCAGCTGGTTTTAACGCCAATTTGTTGTCACTCAGGCGACAAACTTAGTTTTCTCGAGGAGTAACTGGCTGAGAATTGTGATTCACGGTGGCAAAGCGACGACACGGGTTTTGGATAAACGGACAAAACGATCTTAGGTTGATTTCTTACGTGCAAGGCTATAGACGTACAATGGAATTTCCGAAATCCAACCACTTTTCACTTAGACGGCCACCTTTAGCTGCCTACAACATTCGTTTATTGGAGAAAAAACTTCCACCCTGATTGTTCGTGAGCGATACACATCAGCGTTTATTTACCTCTGATTATGCCAAGCACCCTGTCACGGCAGCCAGCCATCGGGTGCGAGATTAACTATGATTTTCCTTCGAACTCTGGTGGATGGCGTGCAACTCGATCAACACTGCTCAATATATGCTCAATAATAGTTCCTCGCCATAAGCAATGAAGCCAAAAATACACTTGGATCCAGGGAGTCGGATAACATGTTAACAGGGATAATTTCCCATCTCGGGAATCATGAATGGCTCATGGCGCCTGTCCATGCCCAGACATGAAGTCGCCAGTGCGATCAAATGTGCATCAAGACACTTAGATGGGTTGCTTGACAGCAATGGTACGCAAAGTTCGAGCCCATGTGCTACAATTACACAACATTTTCAAGTAGCAGAAATTATGCTTCAATGTTAAAAAATACGTGTACGCACTTCTTTGCGCGGACATACTTTGTAGCATGCCAGCAGCTTGTAGGCAAGAGACCCTGGCGGAACTAGGGCGTAGCTAGGGGCGACATGTGCCCCCCCCCAGATTGAGGTGTGACACGCCTCCAGGACGCTCGAGTGCATCTCCTCCTCCCCTCCCCCGCTCAACGAGTTATTCAGCCGATCGTGCACCTCACAGTAGAAAAGGCGTTCCTCTGGACCAAATGCCCCCTCCCCGACCACAATTATTGAATTCCCCTGGCAAGTCCGTGCATCAAGTCCTGAATGCAATCTTCTGGAAACAACTTCTGGAATACGATGCAGTTTTCTTCCGATTTGCTTACCCGCCCCACAGTCCAAACAGCTCCGGTCTTCCTTTCCGCACGTCTCGCATCCCATAATAAAAATGTAAAATGATTGCACCTCCTTAGACCACGTAAGTTCGTGAGCCGTGATCACTGCCAGTGCACCACTACTTCGGCACTAATTAAACCATTTCTAGTGGTATTACCATCCTTACGAGCGCCAGTTTCCTCGGTCCTGTCCACGCACCCTCTCGAGAGGGCATCGGACGTCGAGCCCTCCCGAGAGTGCGCGGACCACCTTGCTCCCGGCGCCGCTTCCACTGCACCACGCCTCTCCGGAATCTGCAGCTCCCGTCAAACTAAATCCTCCGATTCCGGAAAAGACAACCTCCTTTCGGCACTAAACCAACTATGGACTGACGGCACCTTCACCCTTTCCTGGTCTACTAGCACTATCATTCCTATCGCTAAACCTCGCAAACCTCGCGACCTTCCCTCTAGCTATCGACCTATCTCTCTCACTAGTTGCGCCTCTAAACTCTTTGAGCGCATGGTCAATGGACGAATCAGAGTCCACCTCGAAAACAACGAAATTATCTCCCCCTTTCAAAGCGGCTTTCGACCCAGACACAGCACCACCGACAACCTCATCCAATTAGTTGACTCGATACAGCGCGGTTTCATGAAAAAAACATAAACCGTCGCACTTTTTCTCGACATAAAATCCGCATTCAATAAAGTACACAGTTCGGCCCTCCGAATCAAATTACATCGTATTGGCATCAGAGACAGAATGGCAAAATCTATCACCAACTTTCACGCTAATAGAACATTCACCGTCCGCTGCGGCAATATCCATTATCGGTCCCAAAAACTAGATCAAGGCGTCCCACAAGGCCATATGGTGTTGTGGTGTTATCCCCCACCTTCTTTCTTATCATGATCAACGATGCTCTCGCTGACATCCACAACATATCCCCCTGTCTACAATACTCCATTTTCGCCGATGATTTGGCCATATGGTGCACGCACCCATCGGCAGACAAAGCAAATTATTTAATGCAGCGCGCCAGGAATGAAATTGATTCCTGGTGCTCCCTTATGGGGCCTGCAAATCTCCCCCGCCAAATCCGTCACAATGCTTTTATCCTGGCTCAACTCGTACATCCCACCTCTTACACCACTCCGTTATCGCGACCAAATTATCCGTCACCAAACCACCTTCACCTATCTAGGCATCGTACTAGACAAAAGTCTTTGCTTCGGTCCCCATATTGCTTATCTAAAACAACGTTGCGCAAAACGTCTAAATCTCCTGCGCTGCATCTCCGGTCGCGACTGGGGTGCAGACAGGGCTACCCTCAACGCAATGTATATTACTCCGATTCGCTCAATCCTGGAATACAATGCGTTTATCTTCGATCATATATTTCCTTCACACATCGCAACACTTGAACGCATACAGAATAACGCACTTCGCCTCATCACCGGAGCACACCGCACCACACCCATCACTAGTCTCCGGGCTGAGGCCCACCTCCCCAGCTTACAACACCGCAGAACACTCCAACTAGTCAGATACCACTTTCGGACCACAACACAGCACAACCACCTTGCCAGCCTCGCACTCTAATCCTCCCGTTCGACGTTCACATAATAGGAACAAATACAATATTGCCATACATTTGAACCATGTCCTTACACTCGCACTCAAATTCCCCAAGGTAATCCCCGGCAGATTGCCTACCCTACTCCCGTTTTGGCACATGTATCACCCCAATCCCGAATATCTCTTCCACCAAAACAAAAAATTACTTTCCCCCCTCGAAACCCAACAAACATTTTTAGAATATCAAGCAGCCAACCCCCATTTCACATACTTCTACACGGATGGCTCCCGTATCGCAGACGGTACGGGAGCTGCCTGGTGTGGTGGACCCAACTTTGGCCAAATAAAATTAACACCACACCACTCGGTTTACACTTCAGAGTTAGTCGCAATCTACGCCTGTCTACGCCACATTGTTCAACACCACATCACCACACCAACAATCATCTGCACTGACTCACGTTCATCCATCGATGCTCTCGCAGCCATACACAACACTACACACCCCACACTCCACGCTATCCGTCAACTCTATCACACGCATCATGCTCACCTTCAACTCACACTGCTCTGGGTCCCTGGCCACATGGGGATTCCGGGCAACGAGCGGGCGGATGAGCTCGCTCGTCGAGCCATCGATCTCCCACCCACCCCCAACCTCCCAGTTCTCCCCTGTTACCTTTTGTCCCTCACCAACCAACTATTCAACGCATATCTCCAGGCATGCTGAAACCACAACTCTACACATTTACACCACATTAAACCCCTTCTCGCCAAATGGCCCTCTTCCCGACAACACACACGCTCACATGAGATCCTCCTTGCTCGACTCCGACTCGGGCATACCAAATTCACACATGATTTCCTCTTTAGCCAACTGCGCCGCGCTCCGCCTTGCCAAACATGTGATGTACATAACTCTGTGGAACATTTCTTACTTATCTGCCCTGCCTACCAATTACAACGTCGCCCCCTTCTTTCCTACATTGCTCAACATCAGATTCCACTTTCACTGCCAAGCCTTCTCGGTGACAAACACCCGGAGCTCATTGAGCTACTATTTACATTCTTGCACAGCACCAAACTTGAGGAAGTAATTTGAAGTCAAACGCCATCATCATCTCCGTCATCTCCGTCGTCGCAAAACACATACATATAGGTTATATCACACCAGGTAGGCAGAGACCGATCCAATCTGGCCATAACGGACGGTTCTCCATATAAATTGTGCTTGGTTTTTTACCTACGAGTTTTCCAAGTTGCTTGGTTTTTTCACCTTCTCAGGTTTTTCCAAGATTTAACTCAAACATACACCTACACATACAAGGTCGGGCCCGACGCCCACGACTCGCCCTGGGCGTCGGGCCTCCGCTTCGTTTTTCAGGTCGCAGGTGGGCAGTGGAGCCTCTCCGGAGGTTACGATGCTGCCCACCCTCCAAGTGTCTTAAGTGTCGTGTATGTATGTATGTATGCGTATGTTTCACCTGTGTACGTATGTATCGGACCTTACGCCACGTTCCTTGCTTGCTGGCGTCTCATCTTTCCTGTCTTTCTTATTTGATATAACCGAATGCCACATAAGCCGGATTAAAGTAACTCTTTCTTTAACGTAGCATATCTCTAGCGGATGGCACTTTGCCTCTGCTAAAGATGGGAAAAGAATTGACCATCCACGGGCACAGCCGATGGTGAGTGTTATGCTATACATGCACTGCTGTGCGGCGCATATCAAGTGATCTTCGTATTTGTGTTGAAATTCGTATTGCGATTCAAAACATTAACCGCTCAAACTAGGGCAAGGTGAACGACACCAGTCGAGAAGCAATGTTAAAATATGCTGTGACGTGTTCTCTACCACGCTCAGGTCATGACCTGCATGACCTTCAATGACACCAGATGACCATCGCTGGCTCATTCACTGTAAAGCACCACGTTAGGGGTTGTTCTTTTCAATTCGCTTTTTCCATTCACACCAACCGTTTCTTCCATTTCTCTTATTAAAGATTTTGAATCTTAATATGGCAACGGTTACCAAAATGTGAAGTGCCAACACATTGCTAAGAGCACAAATGTTATAAATCCATCAAATTCGCACAATATCCGCCTTATTTGGTTTCAAGCCGATTAACATGGGAATGTAACCAGGATATGATCTCCTTGGACCCAGACTGTCCATAACAGCCACTATACGTGGAGGGCATGTATCGTGAAATAAATAAATAATAAATAATAAATATATTGGAACAGGTACTGATGACTTAGAGCCAGTACGATGGTTCCATTGTGGTTTCATGTTGCCCTGACATATACATAATATTGTAAAACGTTTTCTGTTACTTCCTGTCGTCATGCATTTTTTTGGTATCCCTATGTGGAACTACCTCCAGAAAATGATCCTTGGATCTATTAGAAGAGATACTGATGAGTCGGAGCCACTGAGACGGTTTCATGGTGGTTTCACGCTGCTCTGACGCTTACATAATGTTGTAAAACCTCTTTTATTTCCTGCCAGTCATAGACATGGGGGGTAATCTCTTGGGGGAGGGGGGTCTGGGGGACATGCCCGCCCACAATTTGTGAAAAGTGGTGTTTTGTCCTCATAAATTTATTTTGTGTCCCCCAAGCCTCAGCTATTGGAGTTCCGGTGGATGATCGCAACAAAGTTATACTTGATCATTTATATAGTTAACTTATACATGACAATCATACCAAAAATACCAGGAGCCGATCTAGCCAATCAACGGACTTCACAGGCTATCTGTCGTCACAAAATCTTCGAGCGGTAAATCAGCAAGCGTAAGGAAATTTTGCTTCTAGACCATTCTTGAATAACATGAACCATCACCATCTTTAGGTCATATCAATATATCTTGAGCAATCCTGACTCTGGGTGTCCTTGAGAATCTTCAAGGCCACATAGAGTCTTGGGCAGCCTTAAGCACGTACGTCAAGTTTTAAGCACGTCGTATTCATATTCGTATTCAGCGACAAGTTAACCAGAGACGTATTTGTATTCGTATTCGTATTCGCATTCAGCGACGGGTTTATTTTCGTTCGAATCAATTACCACAAATCATTATAGGTGTAATGAACACTCTGGAAGCAACTACATTGGTCTCGTATGACCAACTTAACGATCAAAGTTAAGGTCAAGGTCAAGGTCCAGGTTTTTCGGTCGCCTCGCCTTTTTTCCTTTTCACAAAAAAACCTGCCCAAATCTGATATCAATCGATGGCACGTGGTGAATCCTCGTGCAACACTTCAAGCCGGGAAATGTCAAGGTCAAACTTCAAGGTCAAAGAGTAGCTTGATTTCTTAGATGACGATATTGAAGCGATAGCGATCGAACGCGAGGTTCAGTCGTTATCGCTTTAATTTTCATCAAATAGGATTCATTGGACGTGGCTTGTGCGGTATCCGAAAGTTCAGCAATCGAATTATTTTTCAAGGTCAACTGTCAATCTGATTTATTCGGTCGTCTCGCATTTTTTATTTTATTTCTGCCCAAGCCTATACAGATCTACCATCAAGCCATAGACCGTCGTGAACCCTCGAGTAGCATTTTGAAACCGGAACATGTCTAGGTCAAACCTCAAGGTCAAATATTAGTTTGAATTTCCGAAGTCCTCGCGATTCGTCGCTAATGGTTTAATTTGCACCAAGTGGGTGTCATTCGACGTCGCTTGTCATGCTGTATTAGAAAGTTAAGAATTCGAACTAATTTCGAAGGTTAAAGGTCAAGCCGATTTTTTTTTTGGTCGCCTTGCATTTTTTTCTTCGCCCAAGCCTACCTAGATTGGTTTCAAGCAATAGCCCGTGGTGAACCTCGATTAACATTTCAAATCGGGACATGTCAATGTCAAACTTCAAGGTGAAAAATTACGTTACATATTTTCGAAGTCCTAGCACTCCGTCGCTATGGCTTCAATTTGCATCAAGTGGGTGCCATTCGACGTGGCTTGCTGTACGGTGTCAGACAGTTGAGAAGTCAAAAGAATTTCGAATGTGTAGAAGGTCCGAGGTGTGTACAATGATTGAGTGTAATATTGTAATAGGAGGAGAAAATAGCTTTTTGTTTGCAGCCATTGTGATAGCAGGCGCGCATATCCCATTTGACTAGTAGCTCCCCAAGAATTCCGTCATAACCTGCTCGGACGACGCACGCATGTCTGGCTTTTAATTTACACTGTCACATTGTTCTTCCGGACATATCATACATTTTATACAAACGTTTTTTTCCAAGTCGTCCGCTTTCTTCCTAATGGTTGAACGGAAGTTGTCAAATTTGCCAGAAAAGCCACACAAATGCGCACGACTTGATGACCAGCCGGAGGTCATAACCGCGAGAGAGAGCAATGTTGTATTCAGGGGTGGATCCAGGAATTGTCATGGGTGCACTTGTCTAGAGGGACGCCGTTGCGAAAGTACCTGGAAGAGCGCATCTGGCTGATAAAAAAATCGAGGGGGATGCACTCGGGCCTTCCCGAATGGGTGCCTTTCCTTTCAAGTGGGCGCCTTTTTCTCAGAGGGGCGCATCTGGCTGAAAAATTCGAGTGGGTACACTTGAAACTTATCGGAGGGACGCCTTTTCCCGGCCGGAGGACGCCACCTTCCATGCGGGAGGCACATTCCCTCAGTGCCACCCCCTTTATCCGCCCCGGGTTGTCATTGTATCGAAATATATCCCCGTAAAACTGGAGAGCATAGGAAAAATCCATACTAATCCATATTTACTACAGCAATACCATCTTCCAATATTTTGTGTTTTCCTATTGCAAGAGGAATATGTTGAACGCAATTACTGCATGTTCATAGGCAGTGATAAACAGTGAAACTTGCTAATTTTGGCGAAACTTTTTGTCCTATAAATATCAAATTGAAGGACGGTAAATCTGAATACCTTGAAAGTGAAGTGGCTGAAATCTGAGGATATTTTTTTGGGTAGTGGGGGCCTCATCTCTCTGCCCTGTCCAAACTTTTCGAGTCCCTTGTTTGTCCCCCACCTCAATTTCAAAACCCATGGTCATGGGTATTGTTTTATGACTTCCTCTTTTTCTTTGGGAGAGGGGGGGGGGAAGTGCTACAGGTTTGGTGCAGGTATAAGCTGTGGCTGTTTTACACCCGCACCGGAGGGGATGGGGCGGAATCCGCCCACCTTTCCTGTTTTTTTTTCTGACGTTATCTCATAAACGTGCGGCAATTTTGTAACGTAATCTTGTGACTTTGCTAAAAGTCGTTAAGCGCATCCCATGCAACAAACAAATCGAAATTCGTTAGTAAATATAGGAACTGTATGGGTGCCAAATTGACCGACCGGGCGGCGGCCGGCGACCGTTCAAGGTCACAAAGGCTTTGTCGGTCCGGTGGAGCGGCGGTGCGGTGAATCAGCCGATAACGATCTCATTTGACCCTAAAGGCCTAGGGTCGTGAAATCTGTACTGAAGCGAGTTCACTACGTCCGCGATCTACCATCCAAGTGTTGTGCTTGTAGATTCCGAAATCTTAGGGACAGGGGCCGAATCCCCTTCCCGGGGAGAGGGTTTATGTGTTTCAATGCTTGTAGGTGACATTCTTGACGTTTTGTGCACCTCTGCCCTCCCCCTTCTGTGCATGTTATGTGAAAGGCCCTCCGACGCGTGTGTTAATCGACCCTGTTCTCAGTGGCGCAACCAGGATTTCAGTTCGGGGGGGGGCAGGGTTGGAGAGCGGCCCCCTCGCAAGCGGGCCCCCCTCATGTTTAAAAAAAAAGTCTGCGGAAAACATGCACTTACTTTTGAGCGGGCCCCTATGTTTGTAAAACTTCGCAGAAATAAAAGCACTTTTCCTTTATCAGGGGCCCCGGTTCGAGGCGGGCCCTGGTTAAAACGGGCCCCCAGATTTTCAGTTGGTTCAAAGGGCCCCTGATTCGAGCCACAGATCCGCTTCGCGGGCCCCTAGCCAGGGCTCTGAGTAGGGTGGCCCACTCCGAGCCAGGGGCCCGCTTCGCGGGCCCCTGGCTCGGAACGGGCCCCAAAAAAATGTCGGGGGGGCCATGACCCCTTGCCCCCCCCCTGGTTGCGCTACTGCCTGTTCTCAATTATGTTTGTATGCTAGATTTAGACCACTTAACCTGCTGACAGGATGAATTGTAGCTGATGTGATGCTCAAGATGAGGATAAAAATCCAACCACATGTCTAGAGGACCACGTTATCACTCACGGGGTAGAAAAGTGTCCGACTCAATTCAAAGCCCGACAAAAGAACAGCGAATGCAATTTTCGAAACGTTCCATTCTATCTGTGCGCAAGAGTTCACCAGCCACGTTTCCTCCGTTGCTCATATGCCAACGAGCAAAGCTACCTTACAATCTACGACCCCACCCACACACATGCGTGACGGCGAACTTTAGTATATTATTAATTTAATAGGTGTGGGCAAGACCGACAGAAACACACCCAGGTCGCAAGTAGGGCTCCTGTCATACCAACATGCACTACACAAGCTGAGACAGTGGAGAGGACTGCGTTCGGACATTGAATAAAAACTGTGGAGTTCTTATATGTAGCTTTTAATCGATTTGAGGTCACATTTACGTGTTCCTTCTCGATGGTGAAAATAATGACAATATGCAATCCTTATCCATTGCAGTTGCCAGTTAGATCTCCCAAACTCACCATCTTCACGTCAGTTTATCTAATACCAATACACCTGAAAATAAGCCCAGTTCAAGATATCCTCAACATCCATGCAGGCAAGACCAAGTGGGTTTTGGCACTGCGTTCGCTCGCAACACTCTGTCTGGACAGCCAGTGTAAACATGTAAGGTGAACGCTGCCTGGGAAGCGTCTGTGGACGAATACGTTCTAAATATCGCTATATCTGGCAATCTAGATCCAATCAGGCCCTCTCTGATCTTCACATTCTACTGACTTGTCATTAAAATGTGAAGGTGTGATGGCTGTGAAAAAAAAAATCCCGATGACGAAAATAATACAATGAATTTACCTTTACTAACCTGAGAGCGGCCATAACACAAAACTCAGACGTATTTATGAACGCCACCGTCATTTACCGTCTGCCGCTGCCTCCCACCAACAGCCAGACTGTGACACCAAGATACACAAATGCATGTGTGTGGCCATATCACACCCCTGTAGCCGATCATATTACACCCCTGAAACCTCAACCTCGTTACCAGTACCAGTGTCCTACTGGTAAGGATATGCGTCGGGTGGAATGAAGCAGCCGTCGTGAGCGATGTAATAGGGATCTCGATACATGTCTCGTAGCGTTTCTAAACTCAAATAGCAGAACAAATGTTGTCAATATTGAACTTGGCCCCTCGTCGCCAATGTCAAATGAAAACCATGCAGTGAGCGGTGCACCACTCGGGCTGGCTGGCTAATTCGCTGATATCACGGAATTATGATGGTTTTAATTTATCGTGTACTAAATGCACTGCATGTGTAATATTTTGCCACGTCTGTGCTATTCTGCAGGTCTCTGCAGCTGTTCTAAGAAGTATATATGTCCGATGGCTCTCCGTTTTATATGTCTATATGTTTGATATTGTTTTTAAAAAATGTATGCTTCACCATTCCCCAAGGAGGTAGGGGAAAGTGAGGTTAGTTGAGCATACAGGTAAGTTCAGCCACCCCCATTATCTCACCTCTTATGGTGTCATGAGAACTGATAAGCCAGCTGCCGACACTTCGAAGAAAGCCTTCATTTTGGGTTAGACGGCGGGCCAGGAGCGGTAGATATTTAGTGAACCCTGAATAAAAATGTGTTTTTAGTGTCTGAAGTAATTTTTTCTCGACTTGGAAATGTTTTATGTTCCTCAATTGGTAACAGGTAGACTTCGGATCATAGCCCACAATTATAGGCATGTGTTTTCTCTTGATATTAACCAAAGCCACTTTGGGGTTGGATGGTCAGGAGATGGGCAGCCATAATTTATCTGAAGTGAGGTGGGTATTGGACAAGTTGAGCAATCGCAACCGGGGCAAGATGAGCCGTGGATGAGCAATGGCCTATTAATGTGTCGCGCGCTGCTGATGTTTTTCTCAGGAAACATGACATAAATTGGCATAAAATTATATTTCAGTCTATTTCCGTTGAGCAGATCGTTTTATGATGAGTTATTGTGTGACAATACCAGAGAAAAAGGCGGGGAAAATCTAGTTCGAAGTGCATTACGTGGTATTTTCTGATAGCTTTCATGTTTTCCCGCCAGAACATGTGGTATGACAAAAAGTGACCGCAAAAAGCCTGCAACACTAGAAGTAACACTCCCCAGTAGTCGTCACAGCATTTATTTACATAAATAAGGTTTCTGATCAACTTACCCCACCACTAGGATCAACTTTCCCCACGCCCGGGGAAAGTTGAGACAAGGGTGATATGTCAGAACAAGTCAAACTATCACTGATTTATAATTGTTCGAGAACAAATATTTCTGTGACTCATTTGTACCCAAAAGATCACTCTTTCAGAATATGTGCACAAATAATCAACATGTCTCACCACATGCGCTCAAGGCCCTATCAGGCAAAAATTGGCTCAACTTACCTCAACTTCCTCTACGTGTCTCTGAAATATATTTCGGAGACACGTAGGTACCTAGGATGCACGTACTTGCATCCCCTTCGAATTATTCAGCCAGATGGAATTGGAAGGAAAGCCTTTTCCTTGGAAGGAAAAGACCCCTTTGAGTGTGTTTGAGTGACCCCCCCCGAATTTTCAGCCAAAGGCGCAACTTGGAAGGTAAAGACTCCCGGACGGCCCGAGTGCACTCCACCCCTCAATTGTTTTTCCACTTTGAGGCCCCCCCCCCCCACCAGAGACCAAGTTCCCCTCATTTGACAATGTCTGAACTCGCTCCTGCCTGGAGAGGTGTCTTCTCCTTCAGAGGGGAGCCTCTGCAGACAAATTCGAGAGGGGTCCATTCGAGCACACTGAAGAGGCGCCTTTTCGCTCGGAGGGGCGCCTCTGGCTAAAAAAAAGTATACGGGTTCACTCGAGCCCCCCCCCCACGATGAGCACCTTTTCCCGGCCGGAGGAGCGGCCACCTTCTACGGGTTCAGGCTATCACAGTCTTCTCCTTTCCCCGGAGAAGACAGACCTCTGGCCGACGCAAACGGACTGTGCGTTTCGGGTGGCTGGAATCCAAGAAGACAACGCCACGTTTGATCTGCTGGTGGCAGGCCTTTCTGTGTCGATCACCAAACAGGTGCGGCTCGATATTACCACGGCCCAGACGCCCTGAGGCGTTTCGTGAAATTTGCTAACGCCCTGAGGCGTAGGTTGACACAATCGCGAGCGGCCCTCCTAGAAGTCTTATTTCCCTGCCAGCAGCTCGGAGACCAGGAGCCGTTCTAGCTGCTCCTGCGGATGCACTCAGAACTGGGTGCAACAGAAGATGCCCCATACGCCCGTGAACTGTTGAATACTAGTTCTTCAACGACTGCCGCAGGCAGCTTGGGAAGCATTATCGCTGCTGTCAGAAGAAGCTCCTCGGGGCCAACTGGCCACCGCAGCTGACAGATTCCTGGAAGCCTCGGCTTCAGGTCTGGTGTCAGGAATGGCGGCAGGATTATCAGCAGCGCAGACGGTGCCAGTTAGCGCAGTGTCTCCGGACACCAGTACGCTGGCCACACTGCAGGCTATAGTGACGACGTTAATGGTGGTGGCCTGGAAATCGTCCCGGGTGATAGCTCACCAGAGTGAACGGGCGGACGTCACTAGTTCCAGGGCCATCGGCGGGGCCATCGGCGCTCCCGCTCCCATCGCAGCCCGTAGTGTTATGATTTTTGTTGCAACCCCATTTTTGTTTGATATGGGGAGGCACATTCGCTGTTGGAGGGGAAAAATTTAACATGTCCCTCCAAAAGTATGCAAAACAACACTCATGTCAGAACCTCAATAATGCCTGAAAGTTTCATGTTAAAATGATGGTATCAGATTTCAAGTGAAAAGTAACATGGTTAAATGTCTATAAAATATAGTCGAGTATGGCAGCAGAATGCAGTTGATTTGATGCCGGTTTAGCTCAGACCATTGGAATTGTATTCGCTAAGGTAGAACATCTGATACCTATACATTTTAAATGAATACAAGGTAATAAAAGGATACAAATCCTGGAATTTCGTGCAAAAATAGCAGGGTTAGAACTCCATGGAAGCAATTAGATATGTTATCAACATGTAGCATATTCGATTTGAATTCGGTTAAGAAAATATGAAATTATCAGCACATTACATAGAAGCTGCATGACGCGTTTTATTGCAAGCAGCTGAGAGGCCAAGTGCTCCAATTTCACTTTGAGGACAAAACGACAGGGTGAAGTGGTTTGATGATACAACGAACTACACATCATAAGAGAGCACCTCCTGTAGAAATATCCTGCAGAAACTAGAATATGGCATGGTTCAGCAAGGTCACTCCAGTGGTGTTCCTTCAAAAGCCGCCACCACAGCAGCGACACCACTATTATGCTCGCTCATGACGCCTAACGAATTTTTTGGGACTTGTTTCTTTGAAAGAAGGCTGTAGCTAGTTGGTGCCTACAATCTGAGGCATGTCTCATTTTTTTTGTCACTTACGGTTTGCCTGCAATTAGCGTCCCTGACTTTGTGATCCTTATTTGACATTTGACATATGACATTAAGAAGGAAAGGAAGGATATATTCGTAATCAGTGCGTTGGAAAGCACCGTACACTTTGCTTTCACGGTGGTTTGAGGTCGTTCTGAATCCGTCGCTAAATATATTCCGTGTTTACGCATGTGTTACGTACGCATACGAATACGCATGCGTTCATACGTGTGCGTATTCAACTTTACGGACGTAAAGTGTACCTGCTTCACGTAACCTCAGCATTGTACTTTGATGATGAGGAACTTCCTATATGATATGCATATTACATATGGTTGTATGCAGGGGTGTTGCTTTACACAACTTTGAGCAAGTGCGCCCTCAGTGTTGGTTTTGCCCCTCCCCCAATAATTTCAACTTTTAACATGGGACCCTATGGAGTGTGCCTCCCCCAATCCATTTGAGCCCGCCCATTGCCTTCATGTACGCCCTCCCCCAGCAAAAATATTCAGAAATGCGCACCAGTGGTTGCATGTGCAGTTGCAGCGTTTCGAAATACAACCCCATAACAAGAAAACAAACTTGCGCACACCAGTTTTAGATGCACCCATCATGAAAACTAAATTAATGTTCAGGCCGGAACAAAATCCTCATTTGAAGCTATGTATTGCAGCACCCACTACAATGAACGAAACCTTCTTTAACACGCGCACTGGAGAGGGGGGGGGGGCGAAATCCGCCCACCCCTCCGGTTTTTCGCAAATAACTGCAGATTTTACCGGTTTTACCGGTGATAGGATAAATTTAAAATTTATGCGATGCTCAAGATAAAGATACAAATACAACTACACCTCTAGAAGACCAGAATCACTTCCGGGGTGTAAAATTGTCGGATTCAATTGAAAGCCCGACAAAAGAACAGCGAATTAAAATTTCGAAATGTTCCGTTCTATCAGTGTGCAAGAGTTCCCCAGCCACGTTTCCTCCGTTGCTCATATATCAACGAATTATCTACGAGCCCAACTACACAAGCGTGATGGCGAACTATTAATATATTAGTACTATTAATATCTGTAGGCAAGTCAAACAGAAACACACCGAGGTCGGGAATCATGGCTCCGGTCATGCCAACATGCATTACACAGACTGGGACAGTGGGTAGGACTGCGATCAGATGTTCAATATAAGATGCGGAGTTCTTATATGTAACTTTGTATTCGATTTTAGATCATGTTAAATGTTCTATCTTGATGGTAAAAAGATGACATATTTAATCCTTGTCAAGTACAGTTGCCAGTTAAATCTACCAAAAGCACCGTTTTCACGTCAGTTCATCTTATACCAATATCATCTGAAGAGGCCGGGTTCAATATATCCTCAAAATCCAAGCAAGCAAGACCAAGTGGGTTTTAGCATTTGTTTCACTGCGTTCGCTCGGAACTCTCGCTGACTCCGTCTGAACAGTCAATGTAAACTCGTAAGGTGAACGCTGCCTGGGAAACGTATGTGGTGGAATACGTGCTAAGTATGACTATATCTGGCAATCTAAATCAAATCAGGCCTTTTCTGACCTTCACATTCTAGTGACGTGTCATGAAAAAATGAAGGCATGATGGCTGTTGCAAAATTCCCTCATGAAGAAAATAATACAACGTATCTGCCTCTACTAATCTGAGGGCACATGACACACAACTCAGAAGTTTTGAGGAACGACACCGTCATTTGCCATCTGCCGCTGTCTCCCACCAACAGCCAGACTACAACACCAAGATGTACAAACGCATGTGTGTGACCATATCACACCCCTGTAGCCGATTATATTACACCTCTGTAACCCCAACACCGCTACCAGTACCAGTGCCCTACTACTAAGGGCATGCATGGGGTGGAATGAAGCAGCCGTCGTGAGCGATGTAAAAGGATATCGATCCATGTCTCGTAGCGTTTCTAAACTAAAGTAGCAGAACAAGTGTTGTCGATATTGAATTGGGACCCTCATCACCAACGTGAAACGAAAACCTTGCAGATGCACACTTGCTGCCTGTATTATCACAGACGCACACTTGCTACGTGGACTATGCATTTTGAGGTCGTACTGAGGGTGTGAGACTGCACAACTATTTATGAAAAGAAGCCGGTACACATGAGTAGGTGAAAAACAATGCTGGGAACAAAATATGGCCACATGCGAGCAAGCGTGGTCTCTGTGAACGAGAAGGTCGGAATAACAGCAGGTAAGTACAGCACAAGGCATCAAATGTGCACCACTGTCTGGCTATCTATTTTGCTCATATCACGGACTTCAGATGATTTTAATTTATCGTGTACTAAATCCACTGCATGTATAATGTTTTCCTGCTTCTGTACTATTTTGCAGGTGCCTGTAGCTGCTCTAATAAATATCCATTTCTGATGTCTCTCCGTCTTATATGCTCTCTATATATAATATGGCAAAATACGTATTCGTCACCACTCCCCAAGTAGGTATGTGTTTGCGAAATAGGCAGGGCCGTCGTTATAGTAGTTCGTTATATCGATATGTATCGTTATAGTAACATTTTTCAGCCAGAGGCAGTTAAAAAATATATCAGAAAAAAGTACTTTCAGTGTGCTCGAATGATTCCCCTCGAATTATTTACCCAGAGGCACTCCTTGGAAGGAAAGACCCCCATTCAGTGAGGCTGAGTGAACCATCGAATGTTTCAGCCAGAAGTGCACATCCGTAGGTAAAGGCGCCACTCCGGGAAGGCCCGAGTGCACCCCATCCCTCAATTTTGTTTTCAGCTAGAGGCCAAGTTCTCATGACAAGCTTTGGTGTCTGTCCTCGTCTCCTCTGGACAGGTCTGGGTGCCTGCCCCGGTCTCGTCCACCAGCGGCCTGTGTCAGACCTCTGGACATACATTGGTGCCTGTCCCGGTCTCCTCTGGACAGGTCTAAGTGTCTGTTCCAGTTTCCTTCATCAGCAGCCTGCGTTGTACCTCTGGACAGATATCGGTGCTAGTCCCGGTCTCCTCTGGACATTTCCGGTGTCTGCCCCGGTCTCCTCCATCAGCGACCTGTGTCATACCTCTGGACAGATCTCGGTGCTTGTCCCGATCTCCTCTGGACAGATCCGAGTGTCTGTCCCAGTCTCCTCCATCAGTGTCGGACCTCTGGACAGGTCTGGGTACCTGTCCCAGTCTCCTCCATCAGTGTCGGACCTCTGGACAGGTCTGGGTACCTGTCCCAGTCTCCTCCATCAGTGTCGGACCTCTGGACAGGTCTGGGTACCTGTCCCAGTCTCCTCCATCAGTGTCGGACCTCTGGACAGGTCTGGGTACCTGTCCCAGTCTCCTCCATCAGTGTCGGACCTCTGGACAGGTCTGGGTACCTGTCCCAGTCTCCTCCATCAGTGTCGGACCTCTGGACAGGTCTGGGTACCTGTCCCAGTCTCCTCCATCAGTGTCGGACCTCTGGACAGGTCTGGGTACCTGTCCCAGTCTCCTCCATCAGTGTCGGACCTCTGGACAGGTCTGGGTACCTGTCCCAGTCTCCTCCATCAGTGTCGGACCTCTGGACAGGTCTGGGTACCTGTCCCAGTCTCCTCCATCAGTGTCGGACCTCTGGACAGGTCTGGGTACCTGTCCCAGTCTCCTCCATCAGTGTCGGACCTCTGGACAGGTCTGGGTACCTGTCCCAGTCTCCTCCATCAGTGTCGGACCTCTGGACAGGTCTGGGTACCTGTCCCAGTCTCCTCCATCAGTGTCGGACCTCTGGACAGGTCTGGGTACCTGTCCCAGTCTCCTCCATCAGTGTCGGACCTCTGGACAGGTCTGGGTACCTGTCCCAGTCTCCTCCATCAGTGTCGGACCTCTGGACAGGTCTGGGTACCTGTCCCAGTCTCCTCCATCAGTGTCGGACCTCTGGACAGGTCTGGGTACCTGTCCCAGTCTCCTCCATCAGTGTCGGACCTCTGGACAGGTCTGGGTACCTGTCCCAGTCTCCTCCATCAGTGTCGGACCTCTGGACAGGTCTGGGTACCTGTCCCAGTCTCCTCCATCAGTGTCGGACCTCTGGACAGGTCTGGGTACCTGTCCCAGTCTCCTCCATCAGTGTCGGACCTCTGGACAGGTCTGGGTACCTGTCCCAGTCTCCTCCATCAGTGTCGGACCTCTGGACAGGTCTGGGTACCTGTCCCAGTCTCCTCCATCAGTGTCGGACCTCTGGACAGGTCTGGGTACCTGTCCCAGTCTCCTCCATCAGTGTCGGACCTCTGGACAGGTCTGGGTACCTGTCCCAGTCTCCTCCATCAGTGTCGGACCTCTGGACAGGTCTGGGTACCTGTCCCAGTCTCCTCCATCAGTGTCGGACCTCTGGACAGGTCTGGGTACCTGTCCCAGTCTCCTCCATCAGTGTCGGACCTCTGGACAGGTCTGGGTACCTGTCCCAGTCTCCTCCATCAGTGTCGGACCTCTGGACAGGTCTGGGTACCTGTCCCAGTCTCCTCCATCAGTGTCGGACCTCTGGACAGGTCTGGGTACCTGTCCCAGTCTCCTCCATCAGTGTCGGACCTCTGGACAGGTCTGGGTACCTGTCCCAGTCTCCTCCATCAGTGTCGGACCTCTGGACAGGTCTGGGTACCTGTCCCAGTCTCCTCCATCAGTGTCGGACCTCTGGACAGGTCTGGGTACCTGTCCCAGTCTCCTCCATCAGTGTCGGACCTCTGGACAGGTCTGGGTACCTGTCCCAGTCTCCTCCATCAGTGTCGGACCTCTGGACAGGTCTGGGTACCTGTCCCAGTCTCCTCCATCAGTGTCGGACCTCTGGACAGGTCTGGGTACCTGTCCCAGTCTCCTCCATCAGTGTCGGACCTCTGGACAGGTCTGGGTACCTGTCCCAGTCTCCTCCATCAGTGTCGGACCTCTGGACAGGTCTGGGTACCTGTCCCAGTCTCCTCCATCAGTGTCGGACCTCTGGACAGGTCTGGGTACCTGTCCCAGTCTCCTCCTCTGGACAGGACATCCATGACAACGTCTGAACTCGCTTCTGCCTGGAGGGATGCCTTTTCCGTCCGAGGGGAGCCCTTGCGGAAATATTCGAGGGAGTGTCCATTCAAGCACACTGAAGATGCGCCTTTTATCTGGGAGGGGCGCTTCTGACTAAACAATTATAGGGGGTTCACTCGAGCCTTCCCGGATGGGCACCTTTTCCCGGCCGGAGGAGCGGCCACCATTCATGGAAGGGAGGAACATGCCTCAAGTCCTCCCCCCTCCCCCCCTTGTATCTGCCCCTGACTCCTGTATCTGCAAGCTAGCAGCTGGCCGAGTTCAGGCTATCACAGCTTCTCCTTTCTCCGAAGAAGACAGACCTCTAGCCAACGCAGAAGGGCTGTGCGTCTCGGGTGACTAGAATCCAAGAAGACAGCACCAAGTTCGACCTGCTGGTAGCAAGCCCATGCCGATCACCACTCATGTACGTGGATATTATCACGGCCCAGACGCCCAATTCCGTGGCCCCTATTTACGCCCTGAGACGTAGATTAGAGCAACCGCGAGCAATGGAAGTCATATTGCCCTGCCAGCAACCCGGGGACCAGATGCCGTTACAGTTACTCCTGCGGATGCACTGAAAACTGGGTACAGCAGGAGATGCCCCACACATCCGTGAACTGTTGAAGACTATTTCTTTGAGGGCTGCTGCAGGCAGCTTGGGTAACATTATCGTTGCCGTCAGAGAAAGCTTCTCTGGGTAAACTAGCAGCTGGCAGCTGACAGATTCTTCGGAGTCTCGGCTTCAGGTCTGGTGTCAGCAATGGCGGGAGGAGACTCAGCAGTTCCGACGGTGCCAGTCGGCGCAGTGTCTCCGAACACCAACGCCTAAAACATTTTTAACCAAAGGGTGGGGGGAGGAGTTTTTTTTTTTTGCGCCACCCCCCCCCCCTTCCCCATTGGCGTAACTAGGAATTGCACGGAGCGGTACGGATTTGGAGGGTGCCGACCCCACTATTTTTGGAAAAGCACCGGATTTCGAACATTTGGCAAGGGGCCCATTTTATAAAATAATAATTAATGACAACATAACTTCCTGTGTAGGGGCCATAGCTTACCTGCACCGTTTCCAAGTTACCTGATTTTTGTTCTTGTTTACCAAAACGTTCACGTTCACGTTCAACGTCTTGTACCACGTCAACGTTCGTGCACGTGTACATACTGGTGGATCCGATTTTGTCAACTGTTGCGGTAAGCAGAACTTGAGCAGCATGGAATCCTCGATGTGTGTCAGAATCTACTATGCTACCATATTGGCCTCCAAACAATTATAAAAAATACCTTTCAAATTGGAGGATTCTTTCATTCAGACGCTAGTTTTAACCTCGGCAAAGGTTACTGCATTTTAATTTAATTTGCTTCTGTTTGTTTCGGGGGAGGAAGACACTATCCCTCCCCCCCCCACACTTTTAAAGGAAACTAACCACCTTTATAATGGGATTTTAACTGAGATAGCAGTTTTGAAGACCACGTCGAGAAATCACTTACCTCATACTCCGTTCGGTCCAAAACATCTTCCAGCCGAAGTTATAAGGCCTTTTATCATCGGTTTTGGGACATGGACAGACTCGGTGGGCGTTGTGAAAATTCCTTTGGCGTTCTGAAATTTGTTATTTTATATTATATTTATATTATATAATTATATATATATATATATATATATATATATATATATATATATATATAATATATATAATTATATATATATTATATATTATATTATATAATTTATATTCCTCTCTTGGCGAACCTTTAGAGGCCTATGATAAAAAGAAAAAACGTTCCAAAATCCCGTTTTTTGAAGTATGGGCATAATATTTCGCAAAACCAATGTCATATTCATCATTTTCAGGTGCCAATACCCCTAATTAGTATGATTGCAGAATTTCGGCAAGGTGGTTAGTTTCCTTTAAGCGCTTCGGGGGGCCATAGCCGGAATGGCCCCTCCCTGGATCCGCCAGTGACAGTGTATAGTCGCGAAATTAACGGTGGCGCTCAGTCGCCTAGAAACCGTCCTGAGTGGCAGGTCACCAGAGAGAACGGGCGGACGTCACCAGTTCCAGGGCCATGGGAGAGGCCATCGGCGGGGCTATAGGAGGGGCCATCGGCGGGACCATCGGCAGGGCCATCGGCAGGGCCATCGGTGGGACCATCTGCGGGGCCATTGGCGCTCCCGCTCCGATCGCAGCCCGCAGTTTCATGCTTTTTGCTGCATGCCAATTTCCATTTCATATTGGGGGGGCAAATGCACTATTGGAGGGGCAAAATTGAACATTGAGGGGGCACATGCCCTCCAAAAGTATACAAAACAACATCCCTTGCCCTAACCACTCAGCCATCCCCGCCCCACGGTATTGGATTTGTCTTCCAGAAGTATATCCCACTAATTCAAGTTTCAATTTTGCATGTAAACAAAACAGGTTGTTAGAAGACTAGCTCTGTCGTCATCAAGAGTCCTGGAAGAGGGGCGAAGAGGGGTAACTTTTCATAATTTTGACAATTTCCATACGTATTATGCACAACAGTACTGTTGGAGGGAAAAAATTAGCATTGGGGGGAGGGGGGTGGGGCACATGTCCCTCCAAAATTATGCACAAAAAGTTTTATTCGAGACAACAGGCTTTCATTAGTGACAACCGCCCTGGCCCCATTTCCCCTACCCATGCCCCTGTCTCCTTCACATTTCCTGCATATCCATGACCTGCCCGCCTTCGTCCATCCCTGTCTCCTGCCTCACTGTCCCCCATCTCCATGTGACTTTCCCCCGTCCCGTTCACATTTCACCATATCCCCTGCCCCTTTTTCCTAACCTAACCTAACCGAACGGAACCTAACCTAAAAAAAATAAATAAGAAATAAAAAGTTAATTTGCACCTCCTCCAGAATCGTTTATGTCGTCATGGCTAGTCTCGGAACAATCTGTTTGCTTAGATGCGACAAGTGCGCCAGTTTTGGTGACATTCAACCTTAAAACAGTTGCATGCACCAGAGCAGGCCCTTGTCATCCCCATGCCTTCCTGCGTGTCGCCTCAAATGGGACAAATGACGTCATCTGGGGTACACCTTTATGGCCGTTTTAATGGTTTGGTGTATATTAAAATCAAAATATTTTCAATTCAATTCACTTTCTAAATCTTCTAATATCGCGTCTGTGCTCTTATAATCTTGTTCAGCTGATATTTTATCAATTTCAGTTAGGCTGCGAATTAGACAACCACCATCACGAAACGCAGCGTTTTAGGGGCACACTTTTTCTCAAATTCTTAGATGACGCAGTTGAGTCATAAATGGCGCAGTTGTTTACATAGCTCTCTTGTAAGTTCTGTGCTTTAGGGTGCGTTCTTTGTCGCCAGATTCCACGCGGAATTCCGCGGACAATCAGCTGTTGCGTTCTGAAACAAATATTCCATGGCAAAATTTTAGGAGTGCGCGGAAAAAATAGTCTACAATAAAATTTCCATAAATTACAGATGACCCCTTACCATTAGCCCATACCCTGACCCTGCAAAATGCTGGGTGAAAACAAACTCCTTTTAGCACTGTCCCCATCTATTTAGGTGCGAGCACCCTTGATTCTGGCTTACTATGTACAAAACTTGCAATCCTTACACAAATTTTAAAGAATTCCACAAAGCATAATGACATTCAAGAACTATGAGGGAACAAATTAAAATCAGGTTTCCATTAATTTCAATGGAATTCAGCGATAAGTGAGCAAAATACACCATACTCACACCATCAGCCCTGCTCCACCGGACACCGCCATCTTGTGGAATTCGAGCGGGGGTAGCTCTGTCGATTCCCGACGTTCCGCGGGAATATTCCTCCTCGTTCCGCGGAATAACCACTGAGAACGGCACTTGCGCGAGGATTCCCCCAAATTCCACGTGGAATCGCGACAAAGAACGCACCCTTATTTCACACCTTGTGTTCGCTGTCCCCGCGTTTTAGTTGAATTTTGTTTTATTGTGTTGTGTTGTAGTGTATCTTGTGTAGTTGCACGGTTAGCTGTATATTTTGCTGTCGTTAATTAGTGGTAGAAATTGAGATGTGTCCCGTATTAGGTATCTAATATGTTGATGCCGCTTATCCTGTATATTTGCAGTTTCAGGTAATTTCTGATTCCACGGAATGTCTTTTTCTTGTGCAATGCTTGTGAATGTGCTGAACATAATGTGAACACTTATTTCCTCTGCAAATGCATACTTTTCAGTTGGGAGGCAGCATTCCATGCAAAAATGGGCTTGGAGGTGAGTAATATAGCATAAAAGGTAATGTTCCAAATGAAGAAAAAATGATGTAGCATAACCTAAACTAACCTAGCTTAGCCATCTATGCCAGAAAGCAATTTATTTTTGTTAAAATAGAAAATTTATGAGCATTAAAAAATGTTCAAATTCATAAAAACCCTAACCTTACCTAACCTATCTGAACTGCTTTTGAAGAAAACTCATAAAAAATCATCCACACCCCAAATTTTTTATAACTTCCCACAAAACCCTACCTAGCTGAAATTAACTAAACATAACTCCCTTGTATGCTTGATGGAGGTACAATGTGTGTAAAACGTGTTCAGTGGTTACCTTAACCTGCGCCGTCTTGGGGATGGGGTGGGGGGGTTATGCACCCCTCAAGTTTTCCGAGGATAGTGAAAGAACGGCGCGCGGCAGTGACACAAAATTTGGAATACCTTTTTCCACATCAATTTGGCATGTTGTGTCAAAATTTTGAGGTCAGGTCTCTCGGGTCAACGAGTTAGTGAAGGTCAAATGATGGGCGCTAAATGATCACGCTTTGGTCGAAGCGCCCTTAAACCCAAATAACAAGAAGGTCAAATGAGGTCACCTCCAAAAAAGTTCAACCGGTCGTCACGCTTTAACGGATAAAGATATTTTAATGAAACTTTCAACGTTTGCTTATCTTTAGGGACACAACAAAACGCACCAGAGGATTTTTTTTCTCCATTTTTTTATTACTTATTAGTTTTGCATATTTGCCAATTAGAGTTAAAATCGAAGATTCTGGCTAAAGTATGCATTTTTTATAGGCGTAAGTCGACTTCGAACACCGTTTTCCTGTCCGCTCTACCCATTCAGAAAAATAAAAATTAAAGAAAACTTTAAAACTCAAAATTTTGCAATTTCTAAAAAATCAAATTTTTATTTTTGGGTGGCAAAAAATTGTATGGCCCTGGTCAATTTCGTCTTCCTTTTCTGATACCCAAAAAAATTGGTTTTTCAAATCTCCCCCAAAATGAACTCCTCAAATCTAAAAACATGATGTAAATCGTGAAAATCTAGGCCCCCTAGTGACGTCACTTTGGGTGGCGGAAATTTGGGGATGTCGTCTGGCCCTACTCGTCGAGCGCTTTCCGATGACACCACTTTCGTTTTCGTGCAAAGCTTAGTTTGGAGATTAGAGGGGAGGGATGTTTATCCACCCCACCCCCTGAGACGGGTGTGAGGATCTGACCGGAGAAACGGTTAAATTGTAATAATATATCCTACATATTGTGCTTATCATACATATTGTGATTGAGATAGAGAAGGTGGCATAAAATTCAGTGTCAGTATCCTAGGGCTTATTTTTCAAACATCTGGAAGAAACATCTGGAAAGAAGAGAGTTTTTCAATCAACATGCCCAAGTTTCCAAGAGATGGAAATACATGCAGGACTTAGTTGACCAAGTGAAAAAGAGCTGATAGAGTTCATCAAACCAACTCATTAATTTGGTCCAGCCACTTTACCTCTGATGATTATGATCCTGGCTATCTGATGCAGCTGAAGTTGATGCTGCAATGGCAATACCTGCCTCTTCCAAAACCTGGTGCCATTCCATGAATTAACCTGCCTACCAGATTTGTATGGTATGAAGTGTTGAATCATGCATGTCTGTTGTGCTTGCTGTATTTTGGAGAATCTTATCCTTGCATAGCTAAATGAAGAACCAGTTTAACTAGTTTGATGCCACTTCAATTCACATGAATATAGCACGACCACCATCAGTAAACTGGGACTTGAGCGTGACGGCCTTGCTGTCGTTGCCGGCTTCGTCGCCTACAAAATGAGGCGTGTCAATACAGCGCTTGGCTGTTCGACGTCTGAAGCACCGAAGGCGCTACTGACAACTGTGTCCAGCTCTTGGCTCACCACCATCGGTTGCGGCCGGCTCTACGCGCCACGGACCTGGTATACGGTGCTAGTAGACTAGTTGAATTCTTATTTCTGCTCCATCCCGGGCCCAACCTGCACCGGCGAGGCCAGCATTGTCAGGCGCCTGGTAGGCATCATCAGCAGCCGGCAGCCGAGGCTAGATGTCTGTGGCACGGAGGCTGACTCGAGTTGTGATGCATGTGCGCATCGGCTGGTTGCACTAGAATTCTGCTCGGCAGAGCGCATGTCACCAGCCAGCGATAGGATGTCCACCCTCACACTGCCGGTCATCTGTCACCGTCCCTGCTGTGTATCGTGTCGTGTCGTCCAGTTCTGCTTTTTTTCTCCGTGTTTGCTGCTGCCGCCGTGACCGCCAGTTAGCGGACTGGCGGTGCCCCCTGTGCTGCCCGTCCTGGCGGCACTTGGCACTGCTTTCGTGTCATCCGGTCCTGCCGTATTGTTAGCGTGTTTTGCTGTTGCGACTGTGACCATTGACGGGTTGGCGGCGATCCCTGTACCGGCCCGTCCTGGCGGCACTTGACAATGCTCTCGTATCGCCCGGTCCCGCTGTCCTGTTGGCGTGTTTTGCCGCTGCCGCTGTGACCAGGGGCAGACTAGCGGCGCTCCATATGCTTGCCCGTTCTGGCTGCACTTGGCACTGCTCTTGGCTCTGGCAGTGCTATGTGGCAGGTGTGACGTATGCCACTTCATTGTTGCTTGTATCTATAATTTGGCCTATGAACATTGATTGGAAAGAACGACATGCAAAGTCCCTTTGCTCCACGAACTTTGATTGCGATCCTGCATTCATGCTCTGAACCGGAACCAGCACAGAAGCCGACAAGGTCGACTACGCCGACGCGTAGGAGCGTTTTGGAATGATCCAGATCTAGTCCTGAACGCATTGCTTGGGAATGCCACCAATACATGCCTGGCCGCTTTTGGAGCACCATGTTTCCAGTCCGTCCGTCGAATTTAGCCTCCTAACTAGAGTGAAATTTTAGTTACTTTTGGGAGGCGTCAGCCCCTTTAAGACTGACGCGAGCCCACCTTCACCCAATAATTTCATATTTTAACATGTGGCGCTAATGTGGCCTCTCGACTGAAGGTTTTCCTGTTGCTTCCAGGCATGGCGTCCCCAAATCATTTTCTGTAGGTTCCACCCCCGTTGCTGAGCTGGCACGGGGGCTTACAGATGCTCCCATAAAAAGGAATGTCTGCCTCTCACGTGCTCCCTATGGTACTGTCGATCTGAGCAAAAAAAAATTGTCACCTTCCTTGACATCTAAATCAGGGGTGTTGCCGCATATAGAGGGGGATGAAAAGGTGTTTCGGTTAATTACTTTTGCCATGCAACACCACAAGCACAATGCTAAATTTGATACAGATTGGGCTCTCCCCTCCCCCCTTCCACCTGGTTCCATCATGGCGACGACCACGCTTCAGATACGTCCTTACTGCATCCCGCCGCGGTAAGATGTTAATTATCTGCCGTATTTGACTTGTCCTACCTCCCTTTGTACGCTCTTTCGGGTATAATATGCGCATGAAAGGTATTGGAGATCCCTTCCGGGATTATGACGCTCGTAGATGAATGTGGTGGCGGGTTATGATTGATGGAATGACGTGGTCGGGGTTAGGATGAATAGGATAGGTAAGGTCGACTTGAAGTAAGGTGTTGAAGTTAGGTAGTTGAAGATGGCAGAGTAGAGCTGGGTAGAGGTGTGATGGGCTGTCCTGAAGTTCCGGCTGCAGGTTGTTGAGATGCTGAAGAAAGCGCAGTAGAGAAGAATGACGAGAAGAGAAGCAGTCCGGACGGTGCTGCTTGGGGTATGGGGAGCAGACGGGGGGGTTGGGGTTGGGTCATCGCCTTTTTGATTAAACATTGCAAGAAGACATGTATACACTTTGGGGTTCATGGTATTTTTTTTTTTTTGATTATTATTATTTTTTTTTATTATTATTTTTTTTTTTATTATTATTATTTATTTATTTATTTTTTTTTGTATATGTAAGCGTACACATACTGATTTTTTTTTTTTTAGTTTTTGTTTTGTTTTTTTTGTATATGTATGTAGGCGTACACATACTGATTTTTTTTTTTTTTTCTTTCCCCTTCATAGTTGTTCTAATATGCGTGTTGTTGAAAGGAAGTGGAAGATATGTTCGTGTAACTGCGGGTGTTCATTGTTCAGAAGCGTGGTGAGGTTGAGTGGGAGGTGGTTTGTGGTGCAGTAGTTTGTGATGTGTTGTCTTTGGTTGTTGTACTTGGTGCAGTATATGAGGATGTGTTTGATTGTAAGTATTCGGTGACATGTTGTGCATTGAGGTCGTGGTTGGTTCAGAATGAGGTAGGAGTGTGTGAGTGCTGTGTGTCCGATGCGGAGTCTTGTCAGTATTCTTTCTTTGTGTCTGGTGTTCTGATTAATGGTGTGCCAGTGTTCGCATTTTGGATGTATATCGTGGAGTTGTGTTCCTGTTCTGTCCCATATTTCTTGAATGTGTTTGTTGACTGCCTGGTGTATTGTGGGGTAGTAGTCGGATTGTGAGAGTGGGCAGTTTGTGATTTGTTGTAGTGTTGTGGCTACGTTTGCTTCAGTGTCTGCATGTTCGTTCCCTTGTATGTTTGTGTGGCTTGGTATCCAGAGGAGGAGTGGTTGTTGTCGAATGTTTAGTTTGCTATGTATATGCAGTATTTTGGGGATGAGGGGATGTTTGGAGACGGTGTAGGGTGTTATGCTTTGTATTGCTGATCTTTGCGTCGCTGGCTATGATGTTGTGTTCTATGTTTGTGTTGTAGATGGTACAATAGGCCGAATAGATTGCATATAATTCTGATGTGTAGGTCGATGCTGTGTCCGCAGACGGGCCCGTAAGATGACCCGGGGCGGTGCCTCGCTGGTATGCAGCACCGCCGCTGAGCCCGTCTGGTGTGTGTGCGATTTGGAGCCGTCGGTGTAGATGATGTTGTAATTTGCGTATTGTGATATGAAATGAAGGAAGAGTTGTTGTATTTCTACGTCTGTGTATGTACGTTTAGGTTTGTCGATTAGGAAGTGTGTTGTGGGGGGTGTGGTGTTTCCACCATGCTTTAGGTGGTGGGAGTGGTTTTGAGGTGGGTAGTGCGAGGTGTAGGTTTCGTGCGTGTTGTTGAATGCGGCATCCTATTGTGGTTTTGAATGGTACTTTTTTCATGAGTTGGTGTATGCGTTTGGAGCGGGATTTGGAGGGCCTTAGTGCATGGGTGCTGTCTAACGAGTTGTGTTTTGTAGTGGTATCTGAGTAGTGCTTCTGTGCGTCTGTGTTGTAGTTCTGGTATGTGGTTGTATATATGAAGAGCGAGGAGGGTGAGGTTGTGTATGCTCCTGTGGCTATTTTTAGGCATTGGTGTTGAAGAGAGTCTAGGAGTTTGAGGTTTGATTTAGCTGCGTTTTCGAAAAGTATGGACCCGTATTCCATGATTGGTCGAATGATGGATTTGTATAAGGTCAGTAGAGAATGTCGGTCGGAACCCCAATCTGTGCCGGATAGTGCTCGTAAGATGTTTATTCTTTTGGAGGCGCGTTTTTGGATGTTGAGTATGTGTGGTTTGAAGGGTGAGTCGGGTCTAAAGTGATGCCTAGAATTTTGCTGTTGTGACAAAGGGTATGGGAGTGTTGTCTAGTTTCAGTGGCTGTAAATATGTGTGTGGCTTATAGCCGAAGATCATGCATTTGGATTTGTGTGGTGCAAATGTGTAGGTTTAGTAATGTTAGCTTGTCGTGGAGATCAGTTAGAGCGTTCTGTAGCATTGTTACTGAGTGGTCCGGTGAGTCTTGTGATGTCCAGAGTACGATGTCATCTGGCGTATAGTGCAATTTTGACTGGGAGGTTGTTGGGGATGACTGAGTTCAGGCCGAGAATGAAGAGGAGGGGGCTGAGAACTGAGCCTTGCATTAAACCGGTTGTGGGGAATTTAGTGTCTGATGTGGGAACCAATTTTGACTTGAAATGATCATTTTAGAGATAGAAGTGTAAGTAGTGTAGTAGTCGGCCCTGTATGTCTATGTTTGAGAGGTGTTGTAGGAGCGCTGTTATGTTGATGGTATCGTATGCTTGTTTTAGGTCCAGGAAGACGGCGACGGTGGGAAGCTTTTGCCGCCGCTTCCTGGATGTGTGTGATGAGATAGGTAAGGTTGTCATGCAGGATCTGTTGGGAAGGAAACCTGATTGATTGGGAGCAATGAGTTTTTGGGTCTGGATGATGTAAAGGAGTCGTTTTTGACAAGTCGTTCGGAAAAGTTTGTAGGGAAGCAGCTGGTGAGGGCGATGGGGCGGTAGGAGTTTGCACAGAGTGGAGTCAGTGTTTGGTTTTAGGGATAGGTATAAGGAGGGCGTGCAGCCATGATTGTGGATATGTATGTTGTCCATGCAGTGTTGTATGTTTTCGAGGAGTACCTGTACTGTTTGTGTTGGGAGGTGTTTGAAGAAAGAGAAATGTATATTGTCTGGGCCTACGCTTGTATTTCCCGTCTCTGCAATTGCAAGTTCTTAATTCGGTGAGTGTAAACCTAGTGTTGTAGAGGTGTTGACGCGTGTGTCGGATGGGGGCGGGGGTTCTGTGGAAGTGTGGATGATCTAAGGTGGTAGGTGGGGGCGAAAATATTGGTGATTGTTTGGGGGTCTGTGATGGTGTTGTTGTTCTGTCTAAGTATGATGGCTTTATTGGTGGGCGTTGTCGGGTCTGGAATGTTTTCAGAGACCGGATTTCGCCGGAGAGAGGTGAATCTGTTACAATTGAGTAGAGAAGTTCATCCAGGATTTCCTTTTCGTGTTTTATGGTTCGCTTGCAGAGTGCCTGAGTTGTTTGTACCCGGTGAGTGTGTCCGGTGTGCGGTGTCTTTCGTATCTGTGTCGTGCATGGTTCCTCGCGTGGATTGCCCCGTGGCATTCGTCGTTCCACCAGGGGGGCGAGTCTTGAGTTGGTGGCGTGGTTTTGTCTGTGGTAAGTGTTGGTGTGCTGTAGTTAGGAGAATTTCGGGAAATTGTTCTGGTGAGAGTTGGGGGTGAGGCTGTTTGTGGCTAGGGAATCTGAGAAGGGTGTCCAGGATGCTTTTTAAGATTCCATCGGCCAGGGGAGAATTTGGTGGGCCGGTGGCTGGGAGTTGGTGGAAGGTAATGATTATGGGTGCGTGGTCACTAAAGAGCGGGTCGATCGGCGGCCCAGGTTAAAGAAAGAGATATGCGCGAGGAAGCAAGGGTTACGTCTGGGGTCGTGGAGGGGGTAGTGGCGGAAATAGGTATAAGGTAGGTTGGTGACCCAGTATTAAGTACGGTGAGGTTGTGTCGGGTGGCTAATGTGATGAGTGTTAGTGCTCGGAGATCAGGTTGTGTTGTGCGGGTGTCCCATAGTGGGTGGTGAGAGTTGAAATCTCCGGTGACTATGACCGGGGTGTGGATTTGGTCAAGTGCTTTATTTAATTCCGAAAGGGTGTCTGCGTGTCGCGGGGGTCATATGTTAACAAGTGTAGGCGTTGTTATGTATGTGGGATTTCAGTGAGTAGGATGTCTGCTGTGGTGTTGAAGCGTATCAGGCGATGAGGTGTGGTGTTCCTAACGTAAGTGCAAACACCGCCTGACCTGTGTGCGTGGTGTGAGTCTTGCCTGTGTAGTGTGTATTGCGAAATGTTGAATTGGTAAGGATCGTTGGGTTGGAAGTGTGTTTCTTGAATGCATAGTGCTGTGTGGGTTGTTTGCAGTGCGTAAGTTTGAATTCGTGCCAGTGTCTGATCAGTCCGTGTGTGTTCCATTGGAGTATGGTGTTCATTGGTGGGGGTGTTGGCTCGAGTGAGCGGCTTCTTAAGGGCGTGTCTACCTTTAGGCGTTTTTTGGCTATCTTTTTGTCTGTAGGTGGGTGGTGTCAGGTGTAGGGTGTTGCCAGTCTCCGAGTCGGTGGAGTAGTGCTCAGTGTCCGAGGGGTCGTCTGTACCTGTAGTGCCCTGGTCCTCTAGTGAGGTGGGTGCGGTGCCGAAGCGTCGGATGCCGGCGATGTTTGTGGCGATGGTGATGATGTTGGGTAACTTAGTGGTGGTGGAGGGTATGAGGGTGAGCGGTTGTTGGGTGGTGGACTGGTGGTGGTGGTGGTTGCTGAGTGCACGCGGGCCTGTGGTGGTTGTCGGTGTTGGTGCTTGTCATGCATGCGGCAGGTGTTGAGGTGTGTTGTGGTTTGTCTGTTGTTTGTGTGCCGGCGTTCCTAGTGTGTTTTGGTGTGGGCAGCGTCGGGTACCGTGAGTTGCTGGCGGTGGTGTGTGGTGGGGTGCCGGGCCTGGACGGCGGGCGAGCAGGCCACGCGCGCTGCGGGGTCGACCAGCCATGCTCTGGCCCGGGGCAGGGACCATCCCTCAAGATGTACCAGGCGCAGGACCCCGCTCCATGGTCCAGGTTGGGCAGTCCCGGCTCCAGGCCGCATGTTCAGTCCCCGGCAAGCGGCGCAGCTGGGGCGCTCGCCGCTGGAGCAGGTGTCCGGTGTCATGAGGCCACGCACAGCGGCCGCAGGTGGTGTTTAGTGAGCGACACTCCCCCCCTTGTGCCCACATCGCTGGCAATGACAGCGTCTAGGGAGGGGTGCGCGAGGCTGGACTGTATACTCATGTAGCCGGCCTTCAGGTAGGCCGGGGGTATCCGTGTGGTGAAGGTGATGATGAGGATGTGGTTGGGGCGTCCCGACCGGAGGCGGGCCTATAGGCGGCGGAGACCCCCTGGTCCCCAAGCTTGAGGGCTCAGGTCCTCCAACGACACGCAGGCCAGCTCCGGGGCCAGGATGGTTCCCTGGGAAGCGTTGAGGTGGGTGGCCGGTGTGATGGTGACAGGTGTGTGGTGTATGTTCTTAATGGTCGGCAAAATCCGACCATCGATGTGGTCATTGGGCTTGAATGAGGAGCGCCCCTGAGCGTATTTGGTTGGCGTGGAGGGGCGCCCCTGTGAGGTGACTGATGCACTCGCTCACCAGCCAGGGGTCCGGGGAGCCCATAGGCTTCCCGTCCCCCCGGCAGCAGAGGAAGAACTCTCCCGTGGGTGCTTCGGGGTGCGTTCATGTTGCGGTGAGTGTTATGTGGTGTGTGGTACGTGATGTTGAGAAAGAGGTGGTAGGTGGCAGGTGAGTGTAACAGTACAATACAATTACAAAACACTGGCGGAGGGTGCGAAGGGCGAGAAGAAGGCCCGACAGGTGTAAAAGTAGGGGCAGGAAAGTTCAAGAGAACACAAAGAAAAAATGGAAACTGTGCTGAAGGGAGCACGGTTAGAAAGAGCAGAAAAGATCGTGCAGAAGGCACTAGAGGGAGAACGGGGGTGGGCTGGGGGGGCGACCGGGAGGGAGAGGCAGCACCGCCGGACTGACCGTACTGTAGAAGAAGGCGTCAGGAACGAAGAGGCAGAGGAGTAAGATCCTGAAGGCCAGATGTAGATGAAGAAGAAGTCTGGGTCGAAGGTGTGGAAGACGGAGGAAGCTAGAAGATCTAGGAGAGAAGATGTAGCCGCGGAGGAGGTGGTGAGGTAGAGGCAGGCGGGAGACGATGAGACGGTAGCAGGAGGCGACGAGACGGAGGAAAGAGGGGAAGGCTAAGAGAGCGTAGGTGTGTGCGAGTGACAGACGGGTGGCTGGTGGCTAGAACTGATGGTATCAGGAGCTGTGTGTGTGAGTGTATGGTGTGGAGGCTGTTTGACGGCGGAGGCGACTGCTGTCTGAAAGTCGGCTGGCGTCTAGGCTGGGCACTTGGAAGTGACTGCGGTGTTGAGTGGGACTCTGGCGAATCAAAAGCGGGCTGGCTCGACGTTGGTTTAGGGACGCGAATCAATAGCTTGAAGATAGTGGCGGATATATACCACCAGAGCAAGGCGATATATACCCACCAGAGTATAATAAAGGGTATTAAAGAACGGGTACACCCAAGTTTAGTATATTTTCATGATCTAGCATATACCGTGCCTTGCGACGTCACAGCCAGAATATGCGACATTCTACTAGAATGTGGTGATGATTCATGATTATAGAACTTATAGTAGAATTTTCCAAATCTAGCAGATTCCCGGGCAATTGGTGATATAGTGCCGCAACCGCGGCAAAACTTCACGTGCTTCATTTTTCTTATTTTCTATAATTTTCATTCGAAAAGAGCATATGGTACTATGGCATGCTTTACTTTCTCCTGTATTCAGCCGACACGAGAAAGTGCCAAAAGGATGACATGAAAAAGAGTACAAAGAATGAGAAAGAACGTTCAATTTAATTTAACAGCAGCTTCCTTTTCTGCCGAAGCTTGACGCACGACTGGCCTTGAGGGCCAGCCGTATGTCATGGCAACGACTTAGGCCCTGACTTCCGGGAGTCGGCCGGCCTGTTTTGTGTAATGTCCCCGTTTACCGGCAAAGAAACATAATTTCTTTTTCGGGGTGACAAAGTAAAAACGATCCGGATTCGTATGTAGAATGATTCAGGAATTCGCATGGTATCAAATTTGCCTATACACAATGAAATTGTCTGCGTAAAGCCGTGGAAAATATTGGCTATTTTGGCTTGAGACGCACGCAAAGTGCTGCCGAGTATCGCCTTCGGACGTCACAGACCCGGAAGAACTTGACCCCCCTCCCCCGGCATGCACTACTTCTAGGAGATTATCTGTATTGGTGG
>JAOTOM010002587.1:0-109747 GCA_034440615.1 Ashinkailepas kermadecensis | reverse complement strand
TTCCGGCGTCCGACGACTTCTTATTTTGTGGATCTTTGACGCAATTTTTCCGTCCGCAAGGTGACATTCCGGGTATATATTGGTACATGGGAAGCCAGCTGCAACTTGTGGGGCTCCGGCACGACGTTTTGGCCCCAGTGAGATTTTGAAGAGAAGCGGCGTGAATTTGTTTTGTCTAAGTGCGATTTTGTGGGGGCCCCGTCGTCACTTGTTGGGATCCCTTGCGGTGGCTACGACACGTTTGTGGGGCCCAACAAGTTTTGTGGGCTTTTGGAGCTATTGTTGAGATCCTAGATTGATTTTCCGTGTTCGGACTGTTTTTCATTTCCCCGGCTTCATTTGTTGGGTGATCTCACCCAGACTTTTAGAGCCCCGGTGGGACCTGTCAGGCCTCTGGCGTGATTTTCAGGGGCCCGGGTGATAATTCTTAGTACCCCAGTCTCGGCGTGATTTTCAGAAGGCCCCGGCCCGACCGTTTGTGGCCCCCGTCGTGATTTTCTTGAATCCCGGCACGACTTGTTTGCGGCCCCAACGTGATTTTCAGGGTCCAGGTGCAAACTTTGAAGCCCCAGCGTCATTATCGGGGCCCCTGCGCTACGTTTGGGGCCCCCAAAGTGATTTTTCTGAGCCACGGTGCGATTTTTGGTGGACCGAGTGAAATTTTTAGGGAGCATAGCGCATTTTTTTCCTAAGCTCGGCGGATTCTTGGGGGCCCCACAACCTATCAGGAGGGGGGGGGGGGGGTGAGGCAACTGCCCCTCAATTCCCCCTCCCCATTCGGTATGTCACTGTGCCATGCAATGATGCAACATAAGAATCCAGGAATAGTTCATCTGTTCATCACTCACATGTGATTTCAACTCCCCAGTTATCCAGACAGTTTGAGGAAAGTCAAACATCTGCTACATGGATCAGCAAGGATGGATTGTAAGGCAACATGGATACCATGGAATTCCGGTCACAGTAGTTATGCTGCAATACATACCTTCTTCAACAGACTGCTTTGGAGATGGATGAGTTCCTGAAGTTTGGTCAGGGTTGGAGTTGGAGGTGGATGGAGCAACACTGTGAAGGACATAACATATGGTTCAAGAGACTTGTTTCCATTAACAATACAGGGGATGAAGTAACATTTTCATTGACTTCTATGGTTTTCATTGGCTTCATTGACTTCTATGGTGTCCGGAGTAAGTCGGACAATCGAAATGGGTTTCTGTTATATGCATGGTAGAAGCAATGTTATAATGTAGCTTTTATACCCCAGTGAGAATGGTATGGATTCACTTATAAGTGAATTTGCAAACATACTGATATATCAGTTAACAACAATGCAGGGAGCTATGTGATCAACATGGTCTGTGCCCTAAAGCCCAAATAACTAAGTAACAATGCAGGGAATCTGCTGCATAACAGTTTGACCATAAATTAGCCATGATATATGGCATCATACTTCCCATGCTATTTAGAATAGTGAGCTTATTTTGTGTGCAAACATCAGGACATTAGAAATGTTAATTAACGTTACACACATCAGTTCCTACAAGTGTCAGCAATACATTTCCTTCATGTGCTTTAAACATGATTCAAGAAAGCACTGTCATCGATTTTAAACTTGCAAAAAGAGTGGGCCGCCTGGAATTTTGAGTGCTATTTGAGTGAATTTGCTGTCTTGTTAGTGAACTGAACACTTATTGAGATGTAAGTACTTTAACTTTGCCTGCTTCCATCATGCAAATTTGTCATTTTCCAATACATCAGAAATCATCAGAATAACTTCTTGTCCACAAACCGGTGTATGCATTTCTATGAATTTATCATATTTATTAACACAAATGATGTAGATCTGATCTGCAAATTTATAACTCAGAAAATGTTATCAGCACAGGATTCCATTCCTGAAAATATAGTACTTTCAACATGGTATTGTTCTTTGTGAAGCAATAAGTGCAATGCTCTCATGCAGCATGCAGATGGAGGTTCATCACGTGCACCAGGTAGCACAAAAAGAGATATTATTGCAGTCTAAGGTAACCACAAGACAGGTTTTACACCCATTTTACCTCCACGAATCATTCAAAGGAGCTAGGTTTTGCCTAGTTGCGTTAGGCTAGGGTTTTGTTGTAAGTTAGTAAATAAAAAAGTCTTCAAAAACGGTTCAAGCTAGATTAGGTTATGTTAGACTTTTTAAGTTGAAAATGTTTGAGAACAAATTTTTTTTTGGGGGGTGGGCATAAAAATAATCATTTCTTGCATGGAAGTCTAGGCTAGGATAGTTTAGGTTATGTTACATGTTTTTTATCTGAACATTATTTTTCATCCTATATTACTCAAATCCAAGCCCCCTTTTCCATGTTATTTTTCCTCACAATTGAAAAGTGTGCATCTGCAGAGGAAATGAGCGGTTACATCATGTTCAGCACATTAACAAACACTGCATGAAAAAAAATAAATTCAAAGAAGTCAGAGAGTACCATGAGTTGAAAAATTACCCAAAAAGCCAGGTATTATCACAGTTTAAGGTAACCACAAGACAAGTTTTACACACATTTTACCTCCATGAAGCATACAAAGGGGTTAGGTTTGTCAGGTTAGGTTAGGCTTTTGTTGTAAGTTATAAAAAGAATCATTTGTTGATAAATAATTTTTTTAATTATTTTTTTACCAAAAAAATAATACACGGTTCAGGCTAGCTTAGGTTAGGTTTTTGAATTTGAAAATATTTGAGAAAATGCCTCGAAAATTTACATTAAACAATTAATTTTTTGTATGGGAAGTTGAACTATGTTAGGTAAGGTTATCATACATCTTGAACATTATTTCCATGCTATATTTCCTTACTCCACACCCTTTTTTTGGTGTTATTTTTTACTCCCAATTGAAAGGCATGCATTTGCAGAAGAAAGGACATTAAATTTGTGCTTTTTGTGTTTTATTAAAATTTTTTATTTAAATTTCCAATGCAATGTTTATGAATGTCACTAAGCTGATGGCACTACTCAGTTTCTGTGCAAATGCTTGTGGTTGTGGGCAGGTTGTGAGCAAAATAACATTAAAAATGGGCTTGGAGTTAGTAACACAGCAATTAAAAGAAATACATTACAAATTCAACATAACCTAACGTAACCTAGCCTAACCTGACCTTGGAGAAAACAACTACAAAAACAAGATTGGAAAAATATATAGCAATTTATTTTCTTCAAATTTTGCAAATGAAAAAACCTAACCCAACCTAATCTAACCAGAATTATTGTGCTTTAAGGTTGGTAACTAGGCAAGTTATTACACATTTGCCTCCATAAAGCAAACAAATGGGCTATGTTTGGTGATGTTAAATTAGTTTAAGTGTTTAAGTTCGACATTTTTTGCAAAAATTGTTCCAAAATTTTAAAAAATAGACCTTTTTTCTTTAAAAGCAGCTTATGTTAGATTAAGTGAAGTTGGGTTACATTTTTTAATTGTAAAAAAAAATACATTGCTTGAAATTTTTACGACTTCATGTTTTGGTTTTGTTTTTCTCAAAGGGGAGGTTAAGCTAGGTTAGGTTAGGTTATGTTGCATTTTTTTATTAAAAAAAAAAATACTTTACCCTATGTCACCCAATTCAAAGCTTTTTGTTGGTGTTATTTTGCTCACAACCTGAAATGTACGCATTGTATAGAAAATGAGTGGTCCCATCATCGGAGTCACATTCATAAACATTGCATTGAAATGATACATTCCACGAATTCATAAAACACCTTAAAACACAAATTTACCAAAATGAGTAGTAACATCATGTTCATCACATTCCTAAACATTGCATGGAAAAAAAATTAATCAGAAATTATCTTAAGCTGTAAATTTACCAAAAGATGTGCCAACCCCTGGACGGAAATGCAACACCAGGTGCCCGAATCCTGGGCAGAAAGGGCACTAAGAGCAGTGGAATGAAAATATTAATAAAAGTAAACTAAAAACAGCTCTTCTTGAAGACAAACGTGGTGGTTATGTGATATTAACATGGAAACCCTGAGCACAAATCAGAAAAAGCATGGACTGGACTTTTTCAAGCTTACCTGCCAACTTCTTCAACTACTGTTCCTTTGGGAATTAAATATCATCAAGCTATTTATTCACTATTTAAAATCACACCAATCCGCAGATACATCAGAATGTGCGAAGTACAAAAAACTAATCAGTACGACGTCACATGAGATTGGCCTCCGGATTAAACACTGCGCGCAATTGACCACAAATGTCTTACCTCCGTCACATTTGTCACTGTAACCTCAAATTTAGACTAGGCGCTGGAATTTCTGTAACTGGAATTTTTTCTTTGGATGTTACGATTTTGGATGTTCTGAGGAACGCCCATCACGATTTGTGACATTTAATACGCGCTAGTGTCTATCGATACAAATCGACACCCCTGCTTTGGAGAAAAAAATATAAACAAAAATTCAGCAATATATATTCTGAAAATTTTCTAAATTGAACAACCGAACCCAACTTACCCGAACCTAATGTCAGCTGCTTTTGAAGGAAAATTTCCGATTTTGTTTTATTTTTGAAAATGATTGAACAATTTTACCAAGGTAAACAACTAAACTAGCCTAACCTAGCCAAATCGGTATTATTGTGCTTTAAGGTGGTAACAAGACAAGTTTGTACACACATTTGCCTCCATATAGCAAGCAAATGGGTTAGGTTTGGTTAAGTTAGGTTAGTTTAGGTTTTTCAAGTTGGAAAACGTTTTTACAAAATTCCAAAAAAATTTCCCCCAAAAATTGCAAATTATTTGGTAGCCTTGCGGTCTAAGGTGTTCTTTTTTCCTTTAAAACAAAAAAATATGCAGAATACCATGTTTATGAAGGTGACTAAGATGATGGGACCCACTTATTTTCTGTCCTTACTTTTCAGGTTGTGAGCAAAATAATGCCAAAAAGGCTTTGAGTTCGGTAACATAGCATAAACATAAATGTTTTTTTTTAATGCAACAAAACCTAACCTAGCCTACCCTAACCTATCTTTTGAGAACAAAAAATTAAACGAAATTAAAATGTCACTTAATTTATGTTCTGAAAATTCTCAACCTTAAAAAAGAAACCTAGCCGAGCCTAACCTAACCTAAGCTGATTTTGAATAAAAAATTATATTTTTTTGTGAACATGGTTGTAAATTTCTTCGGAAACTTTTGGGTATTATTGTGCTTTAAGGTGGGAACAAGAAAAGTTGTATGGGCGCTGTATGACCAACGCAGTCAATGCGGCCGTAAACCCAAATAACCAACCAACCAACCCAGAAAGATTTAAGCTGTACTTCCACAGTGGAGGGAATTCCAGCTATTTTGTTTGTTTTTACACACAATTTTACATTTTTCAGCAAAAGGTGGAGAGTCAGTCCACTATCTAATCCAAATCTGTTTCTATTCAGTACAAAATGTGCTGGTTAACATCAATGTTTCTACTTAGCATGGGGTTTTTCATTTTTTCCCTTTAGCTTTCTTATCAGCATAAAATAGCATAGGTTATTGGAGGGCCCAAATCAACATTGGGGGGGGGGGAAGATCAACATTGGTGGGGCCATAGCCCCCACAAAAGGATACAAATCGACGCCCCTGCATACATGCATGATTTTGCACTTATCAAAATTTAATTTCATCTGCCATTTTTTGGACCACTTCACAAGCTCTTCTAAGTCTTTCTGTAGCATGTACCTAGGTGCCTAGGTACCAGGTAAATATCAAGCTGATAGTGTGATGAGTGGGCTGTTGAGGTTAATTATAGTTTGTATATCCACACTCTCAATGATAACTGATTGTTGTTCACGGGACTGGATTGTATGCAGGTTTGACAATGACAATTGGTTTTTGTGCACACCATTTTGAATTTTGTAGCAAAAGGTGGAGAGTCAGTCCACTATCTAACCCAAATCTGTTTTTTTTCATTACAAAATGTGCTGGTTAACATCAACTACATTTTCTATGTACCTAGCATGGTGTTTTCGTTCTTTTTTCCTTCAACTTTTTATCAGCATAAAAATAGCATATGTTATTGGGGAGGCCCAAATCAACATTGGGGGGGGGGGGCCAAGATCAACATTGGTGGGGCCCTGGCCCCCACAAAAGGATACAAATCAACGCCCCTGCCATCTAGACATTAGGGGGATGTCCCCATCCTAGCCCCGCCTTCAGCGCCTAAAATATCACACAAACTATAACGTAAAATTCCCTTTACGTAAACGTCCACATGCCTGCACCTTGATCGCAAACACCCGCTTTTATAGTCAGACATGTAACGTACTCGCTTCAAAGGTGGCACAAATGACCTCTGTGGTCCGGTACGTCTAAAAAATCAATCTCCCACCCATGTGCAGTGAAATTGAAACTTGCCTGATGCTTCCAATTTCTGCAATATACGAATAAAAACCTGTGACGTCATCAAGGTTTGAATGCGAAATTTGGTGTATCTTTTAAAATAATGGTATTTTTGCGGCGTATAATAATGGTGTTTTTGCGGCGTACGAGACATTGGTCTTGTCAAGGCTATTTCTTGTATAGCATTGGTCTTGTATGACTGTAAGGTTTGCTTAAAAGTCATGTGAGCCACAGCTTTCTTTTTTATTCTTTTAGGAATACCAATTATAATGCAGTGGCCATGCAGCTTCTTGCTGACTTTTCTCTGTCATGGTATCATAAGCTGGCAGATTTGCCCACACATGGCTCTCGTTTTTCCCCATATCAATATTTAATGCATGCATTGTCATTGGGCATGTAGGTAGGTACCTAGGTAAATATCAAGCTGATGGTGTGATAGGTGGGCTGCTGAAGATAATTATAGTTTGCATATCCACAATCTCAATGATGATTGTCATTGTTGTTCACTGGACAATGCAAGTTTGACAATGACTGGAAATTAAGAATGGATTTTTTCCTGTTTAAGCTCATATGCATGTGGTTTTGCCATTGGTGGCATTTACAAACATCAGTATGACAATCCAATTGTTGTTTTGTGGCTTAACATTTTTTTAAAAGACAATCTGGTTTAAAATGCATCTTCATCGAGTCTTAACATTGTATGCTGTAAGTTTTCCTTCCACAGTGGAGGAACATTGTATGCTGTAAATCTAGCTATTTTGTTTCTTTTGCACATAATTTTGAATTGTGTAGCAAAAGTTGGATACTTAGTCCACTATCTAATCCAAATCTGTTCTTTTTCAGTACAAAATGTGCTGGTTAACATCAACTAAGTTTTCTATGTACCTAACACAGTGTTTTTCTTCTTTTTTTCCCTTTAGCTTTTTATCCGCATAAAAATAGCATGGGTTATTGGGGGGGCCCAAATCAACATTGGGGGGCCAAGATCAGCATTGGGGGGGGGCATGGCCCCCGCAAAAGGATACAAATCGACGCCCCTGGCCCCAGTACTGCCCGCGGTGATGGGTGACTTGGTCAGCTGTTCGTCACTGCCTTGAGGTGTGGTGGGGTGGGGGAGGGGAATCACTGGCGTCCAGTGATCGGGAACTCCAGGATGATGACGTCAGGTGCGTGATCTGTCTGTGTAAATATGGTGTGAGAGTCTACTACGATATAAGGCACATAGAAGCCGTTTTATGACACTGAGGCTTTAGTGAAAAATAAATTAGGCGATTATAGTGGTCCTGTGCATGGGCGCAGCTTCTTTTTTGGTCTCAAGAGTCACAGCCATCCGGAACTTTCAGAATGACCCTTAGAACTTCCACCACTTGTTTTATCTTCGCCATGGGATGCAATGAAACAACCTGGGTTGACCTCGAGTCCTCAGATTTCGTTTTTGCCTGATGACCACACGCGTGGTTCTGTGTATCCACATTTGCTCAAGTACCTTCAGCCTTCAGCGGTGTGTGTGTGGCCAAATGGTCCCGTGACCCGACCCACCCTCGAGCGGAAGCAATGTCGGAGTCGTGAGTTCGGACCCACGACTCCGCGTCTCCCAGACTTTATCGGGCCCGCCGGGAGGACTCCGACAGGCGATCCGTCCCCACCCTCCCTGGCGACGCTCATGGGGCGAGACAAGGGGTGTGCTTGCCTGAGGTGGAGGGTGTGTGTTTGCCTGAGGTGGGGGGCGGGCGAGTGCTTACCCGAGGTGGAAGGTGAACGCTTACCTGAGGTGGAGGGTGAATACTTCCCTGAGGTGGATGGTGAGTGCTTACTTGAGGAGGTAGGATGAATGCGTACTTGAGATGGGAAGTGAGTGCTTACTTGAGATGGGAGGTGAGTGCCTACTTGAGGTGGGGGTGAGTGCTCACTTGAGGTGGGGGGGTGAGTGTCTACTTGAGGTGGGGGTGAGTGCTCACTTGAGGTGAGGGCAAAGCCGGCAGCAGCCGCAGGTCGAGTGTTGCATCATGAAGACGGGCCAGCCGTAGATAGACATGGCGAACCTGCCGGCGGGCAACAGACGGTCAATGTCGCAGCCGTGACCCTGGTCCGCCCACTGCCGGCGGGCACCAGACGGTCAATGTCGCAGCCGTGACCCTGGTCCGCCCACTGCCGGCGGGCACCAGACGGTCAATGTCGCAGCCGTGACCCTGGTCCGCCCACTGCCGGCGGGCACCAGACGGTCAATGTCGCAGCCGTGACCCTGGTCCGCCCACTGCCGGCGGGCACCAGACGGTCAATGTCGCAGCCGTGACCCTGGTCCGCCCACTGCCGGCGGGCACCAGACGGTCAATGTCGCAGCCGTGACCCTGGTCCGCCCACTGCCGGCGGGCAACAGACGGTCAATGTCGCAGCCGTGACCCTGGTCCGCCCACTGCCGGCGGGCACCAGACGGTCAATGTCGCAGCCGTGACCCTGGTCCGCACACTGCCGGCGGGCACCAGACGGTCAATGTCGCAGCCGTGACCCTGGTCCGCCCACTGCCGGCGGGCACCAGACGGTCAATGTCGCAGCCGTGACCCTGGTCCGCCCACTGCCGGCGGGCACCAGACGGTCAATGTCGCAGCCGTGACCCTGGTCCGCCCACTGCCGGCGGGCACCAGACGGTCAATGTCGCAGCCGTGACCCTGGTCCGCCCACTGCCGGCGGGCACCAGACGGTCAATGTCGCAGCCGTGACCCTGGTCCGCCCACTCAGGCGACCAACCAGAACCGGCCCCCGCACGTGACGTCACGTCATGACATCATTGAGCGGCGGCGCGGTGTGACGTCGCAGCCGTGATCTCATCCAGCCAAAGGGCCGCGGGACTCTCGGGGACGCCGTCGGAAAATTGGCAGCCAGAAATAGCCAGAGCTCGTGCCCCGTGTTGCTGTGCGCTCGCGGGCGGTTGTGTTTGGGTATGTGTGCGTGAGTGCATGTGCGAGCAAACAGACGGAGCCTTCCCATGTGTCATGCAACGTCACTGTTGTCGCCGTCGATCATTGCCATACAATTACTAGGTTTGGGTGGAAAGTGTCACCCAACATGCAATAATATTCCACTCCCACCTCGCAAAATCATCGATAATTTGCCACTCCTCTCTCGTCCTGTTCGAAAGTACGCATGCTTCGCGTACATGAGGAGGATGCAAAATTAATGAAGTATCAATGCTGCCGGTATTGATTTTACGACAAGCCAGATCTTACCTAGAAAACCATTATTTGTTCAGATTTCCTGCATTCCGTTTTTATTCATTTCTCCACTCTTGCCACTGTCTTTTTGAGACAGATATTCCACTTTGACACGATAGTTTATCAAGTTGGCTTTGGTATACCGTGTCCAATTGTTCGAGGTGGATGTTTTGACTTGTTTACTGCCGAGGATTTTCTCTCGACCTCATGCCATTTCCCCAGAAGGTGAACAGAGTTGTTTTATCCGCGCTTCTATTTGAAAAGTTAATAGCACAGCAAGTTCACATCACCTCGCGTTCCCGCCAACCAGCGGAATGTGTTCCCTGTGGTCGAGTTTTATGCCAGACACGATAGTTGAAATATTCGATAGAACATGTAAACTTGATCCTTAAACTTGCAGCGTCCTAGGTGCCAAAGAGCCGGATCTTGAATCTGTCGCTACCACATGGCAACGATTACAGACTCTGCAGTGTGCTGTCGGCTGTCAGCCGTGGTGATTTTCCAACTGAAGAACCAGTGGAGTGTTGACCTGAAGCATCAAGGATCACGGAGTTGAGCCGACCGCTACATCAAAAATACCGATCTTCCAATTTAATGGACCGGCTCTGTATCTATGGCTCCACCTCCAACTCATCCCTCATTCCTGGTCAATACTCCTACTGAAAACTAGATGATGGATCATGATGAATCTGTCGACAGTCGCCAAGCTGGATCTGAGGAGCACTGTGTCATGGGTCCGGCACCTAAGACCCGATCGTGGAATTATCTTCTGTGTCACACCTCGGCTGTTCTCAAGCGCACTAAGGATATTGTGAGTTCGTGGACCTGCGATGGATGAACACACGCCATCAGGTCAAGGTAACGACACATAAATGTTCAGAAAGATGCTGGTAAATGCTTAGTTGAGGCCGACGTTACAATAAGGGAAATATTATCTGGTATCAGAGTAACCCCTATAGCACTTGGGAAACTCCGAAATGTACGGTTACTGTTCAAGCGACTTCAGCTTAGCCCTCTTCACAATGCGGAGGCCGATCTTGGAAATACGATGGAAATCAGGGACGCGTTCAGGCAAAAATACCAAGTCAGTATGACGCGACCCACTCAGGGCCTACGCTGAACAAAATGTTTCACTATGCTATATGAATATGCTATGAATATAAATATATATGAGTAGGCTGTATGAAACGAGTATAACGGTTCTTGGACCACAAGAACATTTTGACTAGTCTTAAGGGTTAGTTAAAATGCCAACTGCGAATTCGGTCAAAGTCAACTTCATTTGTTCTTTGAATGTTCATTTGACTTAATAAAAACGGGTGCTGCTGCCTGCCTCCTCCAGCTTTTTCATTGTTGTACGCCCACCGTTGAACTGGTTGTGACGTTTGATGAAGATGCGCAAATGAGTAGAGGAATTCAGAGCTTATTCCGACCGAAAAATCTGGGAAAAGTTTCAATGCATGGCTTAATTGCCACAAACGTTTATGACTGATTATCAATATTCATGCTGCACGAAGACACCCACTCAGTCCGTCACCGTGGCCTCTCGCGACTGGGAGACTGGATGACGTGCCCATAAATGAATGATGAGGAATACAACACAACGGTTGTGTGCTCTGCTTGCGAAGGAGCGCTAAAACTGACACCCCTGCTCTAGAACGGTGAGTGCATGCGCATTTCGCTATGAGACCGTTATTTACAATGCACCACCTGCTTGTGTGGATTGACTATTATTTTGTTTTCATGTTCACGTTGCAGCAGTAAGTAGTCTGTCTCAATGATGTTAGTAACCTAGCTGCTGTGCGATGCAAACCAAAGGCAACGTTTACTCTCCTTCAAGTCAAGTGCGCTAACTATCCGATGAACAGACTCACAAGTATCGAGGGTCCTCACTAATGTAGATTAAGTTTGCAGAGGTGGTTCTAGAGCGCCCCTTTTCACAGCATTATTGTGGATACCACATACGACGGGGCAATGCACGGTGATTTTCAGCATAGTAGGGGAAGGTGGGGTAAAGCGGACCACCGGGGCAAAGTGAACCACCCGCTGTCCTGCCCAAGCAAGTTCTGCCATATATGTGCAACTGTCCTCAATAATAACGCATTATGTTGACGCACTTTCGCCGGCGACGGCTTTGAGATGGCAGTTCCTCTCCACATAAATAAATGTGTTTTTTTATCGACTTCTTTATCTAATTTTAGGGTGGCGGCAATGTGAAGATTGCCAGAGTGTTTATGTCTCAATGTACATAACAACAAGTGTTTAGGACATGCATTTGTATGGCTATTAAGGTGCCGTAAATCAACAACCGCCATCTTTGCCGCAATGCCTGAAGTATCCGTCTAATCGTGAAATTGTGATTTTGGGCAAAGCGAACCACAAGTGGTCCACTTTGCCCCGTGGTGGTCCACTTTGCCCCATGGTGGTCCACTTTGCCCCAGCATTTTTTTTCTCACGTTTTCAGGTATGGCTGGAGATATCGATTGGCAGTGGGAGGCAGGGTCCGGGCTCCCTGGTTTCGTTCCCTACTAATGTTAATTTGCAGTTTTTCCTATTCAATCGGAAAAGTATCGGACCTGGATTTCCCTGGTTTATCAGATATCTCCAATCTTGTTTTCAGGTCATGCTGTGGGCCCCGTCACAAGTCACCCTGCCGCGCAGGTATGAACGCAGCTTAAACCAAGGGTCGTGGGATCCGGAAAGAATGAATGCAGCCATACATGCAGTCGCAAATAAAGAGATGATCTACCTGAAGGCTTCCAAGCAATTCTGCGTCCCAAAATCAACCCTCATAAGATGGCTTAAGAAGCAATCATCTGATAGGATCGTACACGTGCAGAATAAAACACGGCCGACACAGGCCTGTCTTCAATGCCGAATAAGAGAACGATCTGAAAGCTCGTATTATATCCATGGAGCAGCGGTTCTTCGGATTAACGACGATATATGTGCGGTATTTGGCTTTTCGTATGGCTGAGAGAAACAGAATAAAGCATAAATTTACTATAGAAACAGGACTGACGTGAAAGGACTGGCTAGAGGGCTTTCAACAACGGCATCCCGATCTGGACGTGCTGGTTCCCGAGGCGAATTCAGCGGCCCGTGCCAGAGCATTCAATCGGGTGAACGTAGGACAGTTCTTCGACCTTCTGGAAGGCATCCTGGACAGTGGAAATTTCTCGGCACACCGCATTTTTAACTGTGATGAGACCGGGTTGACCACGGTCGAGGCAAAGTCATCAGTGGTGCTCGCCGGGAAAGGGAAGAGTCAGGTAGGAAGCCTGACTTCAGCTGAGCGAGGTGTGCTGTCGACAGCGGTGATACGCATGTCTGCTGGCGGACAGTACATCCAGCCCTGTCTCATCTTCTTAAGAGCACGAATGAATCCGAACACGCCGCCGAAACAGGGTACACGTGCTGCGCTTGTGGCTGGATGCAGCTGGAAGCATTTAGCAAGTGGTTCCGCCACGTTCTGATGTACGTCAAGCCGACTAAGCACAATCCTGCATTGTTGGTCCTGGACGGGCACCTATCGCATACAAAGAACTTGGATGTGATCTACATGGCCAGAGCCAATCATGTGACGCTACTGGTGCTGCCACCGTACACTACTCACTGATTGCAACCTCCGGATGTGGTGTTCATGTTCCCCCTGAGCATGTTCTACAACCAGGCCATACAGAAGTGGCTCCGTAACAACCCGGGTCGAGTGGTGACGATCCACCAAGCCGGCCAGCTGTTGGGGGAAGCGCACCTCCGTGCCGCAGTTCCCAAGACTGCAATCAGTGCCTTCCGGCGAACAAGCATCTGCCCGTGCGACCAGTACTCGTTTTGCGACGAAGACTGCGCCAGCCGGAGTCACGAATCAGCCGGAGCAGCGCGCAGCCTCAGCCGGGGCCACGGATCAACCGGAGCAGCGCACATCCCCAGCCGAGGTCATTAGTCAGATGAAGAAGCGCGCAGCTCCAGCCGGGTTCATGGATCAGTTGGAGCAGCACCCAGCCTCAGCCGAGGTCACGGATCAACCGAAGCAGCGCGCAGTCTCAGTCACTGCACACTGTAACTCTCCCTTGGATATTCCAGGACCAAGTACGTCGACTCTTGAAATTTCACCGGAGCCAATCATGCCAGTTCCACAAGTTGGGTGCCAGAGTCAAGGGACAGCAAAGTGGGGAGGCAGAAAGAGCAAGTGTCTGATCTTGACTAGTTCACCATACAAAAGTGTGTTCGAAAAGGAAGTTGAAGAAAAGAAAAAGAAAACGAAGAAAAAGCTTGTCCCAGTTCAAGAATTTACAACAAAAAAACGAAAACGAAGAAGCAGACGAGAAAAAAGCGGAAAATGGGGCGCAACCGACAGGCAAGTGGCGAGTGGATTGAAGAAGACAGCAGCGATGCGGTATGCCTGCACTGTACAGAGTTATCTTCTCGATCCGTGGAGGGAGAAAGGCGGGCTCGCTGCTGTCAGTGTAAGCAGCGGGTTCATGACATGTGTGCTGGTTTGGAGAAGGATGATGAGTTCGCTTGTGACCTGTGCCAATAGATTCATAAAATGTACATAGCCTATAGCGGTTGGTTTTATCGATGAACATGCTGAATTGTGATATATCGATAAGCATGCATATGTATGAAAACTGAAGTACTGAACGATGACAACAACAGAACTTTTGTCACAGCATGTTTTTTGTTGGGGCGGGGTAAAGTGGACCATCAGTGGGCCACCTTGCCTCGTAATTTTTTTCGCTCGAAATGTTGTAGTCGTTCCTTTGACGTCAATTTATGCTAGTTTATATCCGCCATAGAGATAGGTCATCCGAGTAAAAAAGAAAGCCGAAGTATGAAACTACCACCCAGGGACATTAGCTTCCAGATGCCATCCGCCCAATAAAATTGTATGACATCATTCCTTAGGTAGTCCACGTTACCCCACCTTCCCTTCCTAATGAAAAGAGTGAACCGGTTTTTCATGGTAATTAAGGAATGGTAACTCTAGCAAAGTGTGGTAGCCGGTTTGGGGTAAGCACGCCGAAAAGTTCCATTAAGCACGCACGTATTTCTACAGGTAGTAAGGGGTAAGGGTGGTCGTCTGGGCTCACCTTCCTTAAACATCAGAAAAGAGAGATTACTGTTAAAGGTGGTCAAATATGCTTTCAGCGCGGAAGATAGCTAAAATACCTGTTCACCTGTTCGTCGTAAGCATTTCTTCACAACGAAACCAAAGTGGAAAATACGACTGTACAGTGTATCTACAGAACTATTATAAGTTTGTCACAGCTACTCTCGGTTAGTTGATTATTGGTTTTACGACACATCGATCATTGAGTCATGTAGCGTCGCCAATCACTCACGCCGATTGGCCGCGGGCGAAGAGTAGCGACAGGTAAGACTCAAACCCACAATATTTCGATTGTGAGACGGGCAACTTACCCCTGGACTAATCGTCCCCTCACAGGTACACTCGCCCTTGCATGCTTCTAAATCTTCGATCAATTTCGAAGCTTATTCAACTCAATTTGTGCCGTTACGATGTAATATGGTACACGTCAATGCGACGTCATCGCAGTCAATCCGGCCAGCTAATGAGCACTTGATGAGCCAACCAACGAGCCTGGAGCACTTGATGAGCCAACCAATGAGCCTGTAGCACTTGATGAGCCAACCAATGAGCCTGGAGCACTGTATGGCTGACCTGGCTTTGGCCACCGCCGAAGTGAGGTGTTAGGTCGGTGGCATAGAGACGGGCTGACCTGACCACATATGCATCAGTGCTGCGCTCTTACGGCAGAAGTTTGTACTTTCAGTCACATGGTAGCCCAATAGATGCAAGGCACTTTACCAATCATGACAGATCAAACAATAGACTATCATGAGTTTGTACACACTGTTGCAATAGCATTAAGTTAACCAAGAGTATTCTCTGATTTTTTCACTGCAAGGGACACCCAATTTGTCTAGTATGCGCTTTAAGCGTGATTACCACATCACTGTCAGATTCGTTGAGTATATTCGTCCGTTGGTACATAAAAGGCTTGCAACAAGTCTTTTGACACATGGTATGCTGCTTTTGTCACAGATTTTTCGTTAATATATCTTCACTTCTACGCAAAGTGTTCAATTGGTTGATGTCATCTCAATGCGCCGTTTGTTTCCAGTCGTATGAATGAGATTTCATACAAACATTTTGAAAATTTAGTCGACACCAAATTCTCAAATAGATATTACTATTTGCGAAGCTGAGATGTATTGCGTATTGTGAAAAGCCTCCCTCCCTTGCCTCTCCAAGTTATGAAATATTTATGGTGCCGCAAGCACCTTTGAATATCAACCAAGGGTTGATATTTAAAGGGTTTATGATGCATAACCTTAAAAGCAATATGACAACTTGTGCACTCAGTTATATATTTACACATAAATCTAGAAGTGCAGCAAAATCGTTTCTTTGGTTACGATCAAGTATGAAAACTGACAAAATCGACTGACGAGGGAAGCTAGTTCTACTTGCAAAGCAAGTAAGAGATCCGAGGTCCCTTTGATCATGTTTTAGCCTTCATGTTGGTGGATAGTCTACAATCAACACGAAATAAATGACTGTCGGAGCTCCGGTTAACACACGCCCGGGAGGGTCTCTGAAAATTACGCGCACTGGAGGGAAGTGGCGGATTCCGCCCCCCCCCTAAGATCTCGGCTCCTATTAAAGCTGAAGTAACGAAATTCTGAGGGTGGATGGGTACGGTAGTGAACTCTATTGTGTGCAAATATCACGACCCTAGATCAATATCTTCAAGGTCAAATGAGGTCGCATATGCCAAAATTTTCTTGTTTTGCGTGGCTTGGCTTGTCATTGTTATGGATCGCTGTGATTGAGTTTAAATTCTCCAAAATGGGCACCAATGATGTTTTGGACATGGTTGGTTATTGGTTTTACGACACGTCGACCGTTGAGTCATGTAGCGTCGCCAATCTCTCACGCCGATTGGTCGCGGGCGAAGGGTAGCGACAGGTGAGACTCGAACCAACAACCTTTCGATTGTGAGACGAGCATCTTACCCCTAGACCACTCGTCCCCCATGTTTTGGACATGACTAATTATGCAATGCAGATGCTAGACTCGGCATTTGACCTCAGGTCACCTATGTAGCAGCACTTTATCCGGTCAGTTACCTGTTCCAGTTACCGGAACCGGGTCGCCCGCCCGACTGCTCCGTCGGGCGGCTCGGCGCAATCGGCTTCGCGAAGAAAGGAGTGAAGTACATGAATCAAGTATGGAAACGCTTAGGTACACAATGACAAACAGTAGTTTTCAGAATGTGTAGGGAGTAACATGCAAAGTGACATCAATCGCATGACAGTCATTTGCATTTATGACAACATTCCAGTTGACCAAATTTGGTTCCATTAACCTGTCATGAACTTGACCTGACTTGACCTCGGTGACCTAACATGACCTTGTAACTATATAGCATAACAATATACATCAAACAAGTCGCTAGTGTTGCCAAGAACACTTCCCTTTTGGCAATATACGGGAAGCGCATCAGCGCCGATTTTTGTGGTCTGGCGCTACGAAATGTTTTGATTTAACGGCCTCTAACTCGAAGAAAAAAAATCGTCCGATTTCCGTTTTTCTTACTTGAAGCGACGCGCCGGACATTTCTAAGCAGGTACACAAAAAATGGCGTATATCGACCGGTAAAATCTGGAGTTATATACGAAAACCCGGACGGATATGCGGATTTCGCCCCCCCTCAGTGCGCGTGTTAACAACTAACCGTGCATCTTCTCTGGGGCAGAAATCGTACACTTCATGTGGACAACATATGAAGATAAAATCGTCGCCACTAACGATGGCCCATATTGTTATCAGACCCAATTCAAATAACGTCGTGACTATGCATTGGCCAGAAATATGATTACGTCACGTCATCAAACATGAAGGTAAAATATGGATGTCCAAGTCTCGAATTGAATGTTGCACCTTACACTCATATCCAGAAGCATATCGTCTTCCATATCATCTACTTACACTCATAGGCATTTCATGCGTGTACTCCTATTTGGTGTTTGGTATTTGGTGTTTGGTATTTGGTGTTTGGTATTTGGTGTTTGGTATTTGGTGTTTGGTCTTTGGTGTTTGGTATTTGGTGTTTGGTATTTGGTGTTTGGTATTTGGTGTTTGGTATTTGGTGTTTGGTGTTTGGTATTTGGTGTTTCGTATTTGGATCTCCTCGGCCAGCTCGAACCATTTCGAGGCTATGGATTGAAACAGATGATCAACATAGTGCAAAGAGAACAATAACCAGGATGAGGTGCATAGGGCTCGTCACGTATATGTGGACGTGGTCGAACAAATTATTGAATTTCAGTGTGATTTAAATCATCTCAGTTTCGTTTGAATATTAGGCGTCGTCTTTTTCCACCCAATATATTCCACCAGTAACATTACTTCCCAGTGCAGAGTGGGTGGAGGGTGGTCTGGCGCCCACTCCGCAGTGCAGAGTGGCTGGAGGGTGGTCTCACTCCCACTCCGCAGTCCAGAGTGGGTGAGGGTGGTCTCGCGCTCACTCCGCAGTTCAGAGTGGGTGGAGGGTGGTCTCGCGCCCACTCCGCAGTTCAGAGTGGGTGGGGGTGGTCTCGCGCCCACTCCGCAGTTCAGAGTTGGAGTGGGGGAGGGTGGTCTCGCGCCCACTCCGCAGTCCAGAGTGGATGGAGGGTGTCTGTTGGAGTTCATCATAAAATTCCTCTCCATCTTGAGGAGCTCTATCGCCCGTGAAGCGTGACTGGCTTCTTCTAGTTACCCATATTCGCCACTTCGGTGGCGCAAGGGCACATACAGACCATCTTGAGGTATTCTGATTTGTAATGATACATTACACTGTAATGGGTACATGGCTGGATATCCCGGGCGGGTCCGGGGTGTGGGGTGGCCAGACTCCCCAGGTTTGCTACCCTGCTAATGTTAAGTTGTAGTATTCCATATTCAATCTGAAAATATGTCCTGAAAATAAGGACTTGGATCCACTGGCTTCGTAGAGATCTCCTTCCTCGGCTGCGATACTTTATATTTGTTTCCCTTTGTGCATTATACTCACCGTATCTTCAAATGTGCCTATTACTCCTTTGCATTGCTTTACTTTAATGGCTGCCCGTTAGGACAGCTTATCTGTTGGATAAAATAATTAAACAAACAAACAAAATGAACAAGTAAGTCCCACCTGGCTGCACCTTAGTTGATGACGTCACAGACTAGTCCCGGTTACACCTCAGTTGACGACGTCACAGACCAGCCGGCTGCTGACGTCACGCGTGGTGACGTCAGCAGCCGGCGGCGCCGCCAGACGCCACGAGTCGACGCCGACGACACGGCGGCCGTCCAGGTGCCGTGGCAGCGGCGTCGTTAGCCGAGTGACGTAACCGGGTGACGTCACGGTCGCGGTCGGAGTCGGCGCAGGTCGAGGGGTCGGTGTCAGCGGTGGGCGTTGTCTCGCCGCTCGGGCGCGCGCGCCGCCAAGGCTGTCTGCGGTCAGCTTTGCGCGCGATCTCAGGCGAACGGAGTCAGCTGTCCGAATGTGGAGTGCAGGCTGACGTTTGTGCCGTGCGTGTCACGACCGTGCTGTGCCATTGGGGGGGGGAGGGGCACGTTCCACAATTATCTTCCAGTATAACATCGTGACCGATAACTTCGCGTGAATTTGGAGATAGCACACTTCATCTTCCTTCGGTCTTCTTCCCAAGCTCTTTTCCAATCACAACCTGGGGTCGCATCGCGGAGCACTTGCCACGCCACTATGCAAACCTTACACTTCGCGCAGCATGTTGCGTCACTCTCCAGATGTGCATGCGGCGAAAGCGTGCCTACTATTGCCGATAAAGCTGACACAATTATCACGAAGGTGCCGTGTCGAAATGTAATCGCATCGCGAACAAGTCGCCACAGACCGTTTGCAGAGCATAGCATTCGCCGCAGGTCATTGTGTTGTAAACTCTGATAATCGTCCCACCATCAACTCCAAAATATGGTGTAATGCATCAGCTCCTCGGACATATTCGTGTAGGGCGTTCTGTTTTGGGAAGTGTCCAGCTGGCGGTATGCAGTCCCCATCCAGTGGCGTCGCCACGAAATTCTTCCAGGGGGGGCAATGTTGATAGGGGGCCTCCTGCTCCCCGAAAAGGGGCCTCCACTGTGTTAGGGCCTCCTCTTGCTTTTTAGGCTCTTAGTATGGTTCCCGAATGGGAACATGATTTCATATTGATGTCTTGTTTGTTCTTGGCGTGGTATATAATTTATGCAAAGCGCAATAGCAAGAATCTTTTTTTTTCGCTGAGAACCGAGCCATACCAGGGTATAAATAAGCAAATGTAGATAAATACGTCAGTGCCAATCAAGCCAATATCTTTATGCTTTATCGACGAGAAGAATCTTCCCGCTGGCCTCTAGATTGTAGCGAGCTGGTGGGGCTCGTGCTGAGCATATCTCAAAGATATCTCCCATTGATCAACCCACTTCTTTGTTCACCAAGTTTAACGGAATATAGCTAGGTTCATCACTACTGTTAGTCATTCCCACCAGCTTGATCTCATAAACAAACTCAAACGATCATTTCTCAGTCCCAGGACAACAATTTCGCGAAGGTGACAACAAGAAGTGGATTGAATTGGTTTTCTGATCGTCATCTTGGGGATTTATTATTTTTTTTCATAACTTTTGGTGCTGGCTGCAAAGCACTTGGCACGGAAGCTAAAATAATAAATACTCCACGAATAAATTCACGGCAAGAACAAACATTGAACAACCATGCATCAATGGCAATGCAACAATGTAACAATGACAATGCATAAATAATGCAAAACCTTCGAATTCCACGCCGTCACGCCCATGGTTATCGCTGTGCTGTACCGTTTTGTAAATTATGTCGTTGAGAAAGTACTGAAGCTGGGAAGCTCTAATCATGCAGGCTGTAATCACAGAAGACAACTTTGTAGGAAGAACATACATTTAAAACATCATTCCTCCCATTTAATATGGAGCATCGGTGTTGTTTTGTATGCTTGTGATGGAAATTTACCCCCGCAATGTTGGCTTTGCTCCATGGGCGTAAGTTTCTGAAAATTATTGGGAGACCAGTGACGCACCTATATTTGCGTCAAGGGGAGGGGGCAAACGTATGGAGGCGGTCCAACTACCGAATAAAGTCTTCCGATTTCGACCACTATTTTGTCAAAGGGGAACTTTTTAAATAAAATAATTAGTGATCAACTGAATTATCCTGTGGAGGGAGGGGCCTGATATACCACTATCGTTTCTGATTCGTCGGATTTCAACCCTAGCTCTCACAACCTGTTCAAATGTATTCTTTTGGTATTCCTTGATAAGTCACCTCGCACTGCTGAAATTACACCTGCACAAATCACTTTAAAATGTAAAGTTTTCCAATTTCCGACATTCCAGTTCATAGTGCCCGATCGCCACGACGCCAACGTTAGTGCACGTGCACACCCATTTTGCGCATTCGGCGCATTCGCCACACTTCGTGCGATGCTACGGATTCTGCTGGGCCTTCTACGCTTTGTTAATTGCTGCCACATGATAGACTTGCGCCATATCTGACGTGATAAATGCTTCGTATGGGCGTTCGCTGCGAAAATTCGATTAATTAAATTCGATCATTAGTTCCTTTCTTACCATATTTTATGGTGAAAAAATGCGGATACCCGCTGAGCTTTGATGCACCTCATATCTTTGATTAAACATGCTTCCAGGCTGGCTACCGAACCGAAGCCCTGCCTGAGTGTACTCCTTTGGACCCGTTTCGTATTTCTTCGTCTACGGATGTGTCTTAAGGCTCCAATTCATTTTTGTTAGAGGCCCAACGCATTTTCGAAACCCCTGCTCGTTTTAGGGTTTTGTTGATTTTTTTGCGCACCGAATATTTTTTTTTTAGTTGTCGAGGCGCTTTCAAAGATCTCGATGTGTTTACTTAGTGCCCGGTATTTTTGTTCGTTTTGGGATCATGTTGCTTTTTGCGGCCCCAGCCTCCTATCAGGCCCTTGTGCGGTCATATGGCCCCTGTGTGCCTTGAGAGCTTCGGGTGTTTTTTTTTTTTTTTTTTTAGTGTTCCCGGTATATATAGTTATGGCTACAACGCATGTTTTCGGACCCTGTCGCTTTTTACGAGACTGCACTTTGAAGGGCCAGTCGCATTTTCGGTCCCCGTTGTGCTCTTAGGGTCCCGCTGTGTTTATTTGGGGCTTCTGACGCACATTTGTGGGGCCTCATTACGATTTTGAGGCTTTGGTGCGTTTTTTCTGGGTCCCAGCGCGACTTATCGCGCCCAGGCGCGTGGTTCCGGGACCGAACGCCAGTTATCTGGGCTCAACGCGATTTTTGTGGATCTCTTCTGAATTTTCTTTAACTTCCGAATCCCGCCCTGATGTTTCGAGTCCCTGGTGCCATGTTTTTGTATCTCACCTCGATTTTCTTCGAGCTCTGGTATGTTTTTCGATGCCGTAGTCGATTTGTTAAGGCATCTGATGACATGTTCGGTGCTCCAGAACCATTGTCCTGACCCGGACTTTTTTGCAATCCCTCCTGATTTTGGAGGGCTCCGACTTTATTTTTCGGATACCGATGGGACTTTGGGGGTCACACGGTGCCTATGTGGGGCCATAGACGCCAATTGTTGGCAGCCCCGACGTTAATTTTTGATGCCCAGAGCAAATTTTTGGTACTACCGATGGGTCCGAGCGCGACATTTTTGGTACTACCGAATTGTGGGTCCGAGCGCGAAATTTGGTGGGACCGGTTCGAGTTTGCGGGGCGCGTTGTACTTAGCTGTGACCCCAACGCGATCTTGGCGGTTTCTGTTGCAGATTTTCGTGCCTCGGAGCGAGTTTTCTGGGGCCCGACGTATTTACTTTGAGCCCCTACGCGAATTCTGGTGGACCGACGCGAATTTTTGTGGTCCCAGCGCGACTTTTGGGGCCTCGGCTCGATTCTTGGGAGCATATCCCTCTTAGGAGGGGGGGCTATTTTCCCCTTTGATATGTCACTGCGGCCACCGAAGGAGTTCTATTTTTTCTATAGGTCCTTATGTGATATTTTTGGATCCTGGTACGATTCTTCGGTCTCCAGGTGCGATTTTTTTCGGTACCCTGACACGTTTTTTTTCCAGTGCCCAACGGGTTTTGCGGGGACTTTGACCCGATTTTTTTGGGCGCAGAGTGACATTCCGGTTGATAATTGATTTTTGGGGCAGCAGCAACCTTTGGGGTCCAGGCGCGACTCTTTTGGTTCCCAGTGAGATTTTCGAAGGCCGCGACGCGACTTTTTTAGTCCAATGTAATCTTTTGTGTCCCGACGTCATTTGCTTGGATCCCTAGCGCGAGTTTTAGCGACCTCGACACTTTGTGGGTGTCCAATACGTTTTGGATGCTTTTGGTGTCATTGTTGGGGCCCAAGACTGATTATCCATGTCCGGATTGTTTTTCGTTGCCCCGGCTTCATTTGTGTCCAAATGATACTGTTGGGGAACGGTACGACTTATCGTGCCCCTAGCGTGATTTTCATGATCCGGGCGTGAATTTTTGGTACCCATAGGCTCAGCGAGATTTTCAGGGGCCCCGGCCGGATCTTTTTGGGCCCATGTCATGATTTTCAAGTACCCCGGCACGACTCCTGCCATTTCAGAAGCTTCTAGCAAATTATAGACCTCCTCTCGCGTCTTAGGGGTCTCGTCTCATTTCCTGGAGCTTCTTTACCGGTTTTGGACGTCTTCTCGTCCGTCCTACCCTCCTCCATATTCAATGGTCCTCCTCTCCCGTTTTGGAGGACCTCCTCCCACATCCTGGGGCCCCTTTAACATGGCATGGGACTTCCTCTCATGTTCCAGGGGCATCCTCTGCCAAATTAGGTGCCTCCTGCCACGCCTCGTGGGCCTCCTCCTTTGTCCTCGCAAAGCTTACCCGTCTTGAGGGGATCTTCAATTTTGGAAACCTCGCCTCCTTCCATACCTGCTACCTACCACTCCCATTTTAAGGGCCTTCTCTCATTTCCTGGAAATTCCTTCCGGTCGTCGGGGCCTCATTCGGCCCTGGAGACCTCCTACTCCATCTCGAGGGACTCCTCTCGAGTCCGGCAGGGGCCTCCTTTTTTCTTTTTCAAATTAGGGGTCTCCTTTTCACGTCGTCGGGGCCTCCTGTTCCGCGTTTTGATTCTATCTTTCCCATTTTAAGGATGGCCTCTTATCTCCTGGTGGACTCCTGTTCTCTCTTAGGTGGCTCCTCTTCCAAATTACACGCAACCTTTCCTATCTCAGTTACCTTGTCATTTCTTGGGGACCTTCTTACCCGTCTTGAAACCTTCTTTCTCGCCTGGGAGCCATCCGTGATATCTAATGGCCATTCTCTCCTATTTTAGGGGCTTCCTCGTGCATCATAGGGTCTCTTTCCAATCTTATATCGTCCTCTTCCGAATTAGGTGCTTCCTGCCACTTTTCTGGATTATCCTTTTCTATCTTGGTGGAACCTTACCCGTTTCGGGGACTGCTTTTACGTCTCCGAAACCTCATCTCATATCCACTGGCTTTCTCTTCCGTCTTAGGGCCTTCTCTCATTTTCTGAGGTCTCCCTTCCCGTATTGGGGCCTCCTTTGCAATCCTGGGGGCCTCCTGTGCAATCCTGGGGCCTCCTTTGCAATCCTGGAGGCCTCCTTTTGCAATCCTGGGGGTCTCCTTTGCAATCCTGAAGTCCTCCTTTGTAATCCTGGGACCTCCTTTGCAATCCTGGTGCCTCCTTTGCAATCCTGGAGTCCTCCTTTTTAATCATGGGGCCTCCTTTGCAATCCTGAGGCCTCCTTTGCAATCCTGGTGTCCTCCTTTGCAATCCTGAGGGCCTCCTTTGCAATCCTGGAGTCCTCCTTTGTAATCATGGGGGCCTCCTTTGCAATCCTGGGGCATCCTTTGCAATCCGGGGGCCTCCTTTGCAATCCTGGGGGCCTCGTTTGCAATCCTGGAGTCCTCCTTTGAAATCCTGGTGGTCTCCTTTGTAATCCTGGGAGTCTCTTTTGCAATCCTGGGGCCTCCTTTGCAATCTTGGGGCCTCCTTTGCAATCCTGGGGGCCTCCTTTGTAATCCTGGAGGCCTCCTTTGCAATCGTGAGGGCCTCCTTTGCATTCCTGGGGGTCTCCTTTGCAATCCTGGAGGCCTCCTTTGCAATCGTGAGGGCCTCCTTTGCATTCCTGGGGGTCTCCTTTGCAATCCTGGAGTCCTCCTTTGCAAACCTGGGGGCCTCCTTTGCAATTCTGGGGGCCTCCTTTGCAATCCTGGGGGCCTCCTTTTCAATCCAGGGGGCCTCCTTTGTAATCATGGAGGCCTCCTTTGCAATCCTGGGGGCCTCCTTTGCAATCCTGCGGGCCTCCTTTGTAATCCTGGAGGCATCTTTTGCAATCCTGGGGCCTCTTTTACATTCCTGGGGGCCTCCTTTGCAATCCTTGAGTCCTCCTTTGCAAACCTGGGGGCCTCCTTTGCAATCCTGGGGGCCTCCTTTTCAATCCTGGGGGCCTCCTTTGTAATCCTGGAGGCCTCCTTTGCAATCCCGGGGGCTCCTTTGCAATCCTGGGGGTATCCTTTGCATTCCTGGGGGCCTCCGTGCCAATTGTTGGCACTCTCGTGATTTCTGGAGCCTCCTATCCTCTCCTAGGTGACTCCTTCTTCAAATTAGGGGCCTCCTCTCACGTCTTGGAGGCCTCCTCTCGTGTCTCGTCGGCCTCATTGCTCACTTTTTTCCTGTGCATTTCCGGATAGGGGCCTCCTCAAATTTTAGGGGGAGGGGGCGGCGCCCCCCTGTTTGACGGCAGGGGGCGACTGCCCCCGGCAACAGAAGAACATAATGCGTCACACACGGCTAGAAGTCAGGCGATGCCAAACTTCAAGACAGATACGTCTCTTCGCTCATCGCAAATGATCTCACTTCATGACGAATACCTCCCTAGCACGCAAGAAAATCAGCATGCAGCCAAGAGGCAAGAAATCGGTTCACATCTACCGGCAAAGGTTCCAGCATACAGTTTTGGACCGTAAGCATACAGACCCTGGGTATATGGAATAAATCATATTTGAGTGTGCGGTGACCAGGAATGTGTAGACCGAAGAGGCATTCAGTGCACACGGTACGAGCGGCTATGTAATATGTTGTGTTGGAAGGGAATGTCAGTCTGTGTGGGACGAGCCCTGGTGGATTGCACTTTGAAGAAGCTCAGAAGAGTTTTATATTCCAGACACAATCCATGAATCCGTTAGCGGGAGCCTAGCCACATCAGAAACCCGTGTTGTAAGCGCTCAAAGGTGTCTGATGTTGCAAAGGATAAAGGTTACGAGACTATGCATACATCGCATTGTATGCGAAACTGTATGCATGGTTTCCTTCAGAGCATTGTGACACGCTTTGCACCATGCTGATGAAGGTACAAATATGAAATCGATGTAAAGCATCTGTACCCCAAGGAAGGTAAAAGTTATTGCAGCATGAATTACATTTGTTGATAATTATAAAAGTGAAGCTGAGAAGTTGGGTCGCGTATCTGGTACATCGTATCTGGTACATCGTATCTGGTACATCGTATCTGGTACATCGTATCTGGTACATCGTATCTGGTACATCGTATCGTACATGGCTTGTACTTGATCAGCCACTAGGAATGCAACAATCCTCAATCCTGCAAGCAAAGACCCTCTCCTATGAATATCCTGTTAGAACCCCTTTTAACGTCTGCACAGGGTTTATTACACCCAAATATTCAGGATTTAGCCATTGTTATGCTAATCTGTGGCAAATAACATTATCGTGCCTACAAGCCTTGTTGGACACACCCTTCGCGGTAAGTGGTGTTCCCTACCTCTTTGGAAGAGCTGGAGCCCTTCCGATCTTTGGTCCGCTCTCTCCAATAAGAAGACATTTTACCACAGGATTGAATGGGCTTTTGAATGAATCAGTTTAGCTACTAATGCATCAGCATTAGCATTGTTCGGCCTTTCAAACGTTTGCTTTAGTGCTACCACTTGCTATTTCGCTGCACAAAGCCCATGGTTAAAACTATTTTACTTTTAATCTTCACGTAGAAGCACATTCGCATTTGTTTCATTTCGGCAGGTCTTCGCACACCAAGAATGACGCCGTGAAAGCGTGCTGTGACTAAATTCCGTACTTGCAAATTGCCCGTCCACTTCTTCATCACACTATTTCATGATTTAACAGTTTTTTCCCCCGGTAAATATCGGGAGGAACCATAGTTTAAAAACTGGAATATTTGCGATTAGTGAAGTGGGTGTAATTGCTCTGGAAACTTATCATTTCCATAGGGAAAACACTATCCAAATTCAAATACCAAAAGCAGATGTTAAACACCACCGCGGAATTTATGCCGCCAAGTATTTGTGTGAAGTGGCCAAATGTTAACTGAGCAGTGGCATTGTTAGGTCATTGCCACATCATGCTGAGCGGCTGGAACATATTTGGATTGGACTCGTGAGTGAATCTGACTCCCTGCTACACCGATAGCATTGCCGTCTCAACATTCTGAACAACCGGGCCCCATTCCGCGTCGGTTGGCATCTAGGTATACCCACGAGTAAAGATCGTACTTCTAAGCAAAGCTGAACTGACTGAGAGGTGTGCATACTATTGTTTTATTTCCGGGTGTGGCTTTAAAACACTTCGCTTTAGCAGTGTCTGAACCTTGTGCTTCTGCTGAACAACATTTGATGTTTGAACCACTAACATGAAAACCGTCCATTCCGCCCAGCCTGAGTGCGGCTAGGCGGCCGATGCTGTGCCGCAGGGACCACAGAGAAGGCTGATGGCGAAGGGAACGGCAGTGACACGTTCATAACAACGCGTATGTACAGACATCACCGGTGGAGACCACGGCGAAGTCGTTCATAGGAATAGAGTAGAGGATTCTAGACCCTGTCCAGGATAGTGTAACGTTACACCTGTTTCATTGGGTGCAGTACATGTGGTGGACCAGCTATTATTTGTGGATCTCCCGCCTAAAATAATGCATCCGTTTGTGACCGATGCCAAGGGAAATGTTCAGCCGGTCACTCCGCCTCGGACAGTATATTTGAGGTAACGTCGGGGCGATTCCTTCAATACAACGCCCATAAGTGTTAGCACTTAGAAAAGCATCGTTCGGAACTGACATGTGTCCCCCGAACACTATGATTACGAGTCCAGTGGATGAACATATGGGTCCTGTGACGTGTCCCCCGAGCACTATGGTTACGAGTCCAGTGGATAAAGAGATGGGTCCTGTGGTGTGTCCCCCGAACACTATGGTTACGAGTCCAGTGGATGAACAGATGGGGTCTGTGATGTGTCCCCCGAACACTATGGTTACGAGTCCAGTGGATGAACAGATGGGGTCTGTGATGTGTCCCCCGAACACTATGGTTACGAGTCCAGTGGATGAACAGATGGGGTCTGTGATGTGTCCCCCGAACACTATGGTTACGAGTCCAGTGGATGAACATATGGGTCCTGTGATGTGTCCCCGAACATATGGTTACGAATACAGTGGATGAACAGATGTGGTCTGTGATGTGTCCCCTGAACACCATGGTGACGAAACTAGTGGATGAGTAACCACTCCAGCATTGTTGTGGTACATGGTAATGCATCAATGTATGCTAATCACCCAGCGTAGCTTTGGAATGTGATGCAAGCGTACTATGTTCCGGATATTTAATTGAATGTTCGCATAACATATTCAAAATGCAGCATCCTATAGAACCCTGTGGAAATGACATGCCACGACTATCATAATCACCAATATTAAACTCCACGAGGTGCTAAGTCGACACATTTTTCATGACCAATAAAATGTCCGTAGGAGCCACCGACTACCGAGTGGCAGTGTTACACACGTGGTTCAACTGTAGGTGGCTCTGTGAGCATTACCCACGGCCCTGTGAACATAACTAACGACCCTGTGAACATAACGCACGGTCCTGTGAACATAGCTCGCCGCCCTGTGGGCATAACTCACGGCCCTGTGAACATAACTCACCGCCCTGTGAACATAGCTCACGGCAGCATTGCCTTTCGTGTATCCACAGCCATTCGCCTTCCAACATGCATGCAGTGCTTATCGTATCATCGGGCGCGATAACCTCTCAAAATTGCAGCATGGTAAACATTGATGAAGAACGTCGGCCGTCGGTCGGCTCGAACTCGAGGCCTCCGGATGTCAATCACCGCTCCGTGCCGGCAGGCTGTGCCAGCCGCGCTGGCCGGCGGCTGACCGGCTGCCACCTGACCAGCAGTCAATCACCGCTCCGTGCCGGCGGCTGACCGGCGGCTGACTGGCGGCTGACCGGCGGCTGACCGGCTGCCACCTGACCACCAGTAGACTGTATAACAGTACACAGCAAACAGTAAACTGTAGCGGTAGCAAACTGTACGACACCGGAAAATGTGCGAGAACTATTTCAAGAAACGCTGTCATTGCTCCAGAGAAAATTTTACGGTGAAAGCTGGTGAAAAATTCACAGAGGTCTATTCTCAAGTGGATTAATCGGCGGCCATGGCCACTGGGACAGTCGTTGTCGCTGGACCGGCCATCATCCGCCGTTTTCTTCTGTTTTGATATATTCTGATGGGAAAATTGACAATGACTTCTTAAAGGGAAAATAATAACTTAGGCTGAAAGAGGAGAACATTTTGGCGAGGTATATTATACGTTTATATGTATATGTATATATATCTGCGTATATGTACATATATATATATATATATATATATATATATATATATATATATATATATATATATATATATATATAGGTATGTATATATATATATATTATATATATATATGTATATATATATTATATATATTTGTATATATATATATATACATATATATATATATATATATATATATATATATATATATGTGTGTGTGTGTGTGTGTGTGTGTAGGATACACTTGGACTCATTTTCACTCCAGAAATGTTGTTAAACATCACTCTCCTCCCTCGCTTGGTTACACATCTTAACCTTGCCGACCCTTGAAACCCGCCCCTGACCTTCGTCCTCAATACTTATGCAGTCGACGTCTGGCTGATGATGAGTGGTTCGGCATGACCACACATAGCTCACAGAGTGTTTCACGACCTCGTACGTCAGGTACTAACGGTCTAGCTTTTGATTGGATGGAGTTTGAACCTGTGCTGTTGTGCGATATGCCAGCGGTGCGAGGATCTGGCCAGGTGCCAACACTGGGAGTAATTCCCGTACTGCTAGCCCTTTACAGGCTATGTTTTGCCTTTTTACCTTCTCGCACTTGGGATATTTACGTTGTTTTGGCGCGTAAGAATATACTGATTCGCATGTTGTGAATTTTGTGCAATGCAATTATCGTACGAGAGGTAATTCCCAGACTTCCCCGCAGCCGAATCCATGATAATTTCAGCTCACGAGAATTAGGATTATGTGATTCAAACGGTATGGCAACTTCGTCATTCTTACTTTGTAGACGAGACGCATGCGATCCGAACACGCGGCAATGTGACAAGCATACGTATGATAATGGAGTGGTAGTGCAAATAGTTAGCGGACAACTAGTCGACGAAAGCGATTGACGACATGGATTTATGCGATATGGGAAGGTAGGTGTTACAACACATGAACAAATATTCCAAATGTTCCCGGTTTTCACACAATTGTAGGACTGAGTACGCCTAGAGGATCGTTGATAGTGTACTGACGCTCCAAAACATTGACGGAGATCAACACTTAAAAGAAACTCATTTTGACCTCCTGGGAGCATACTTTTTACCTGAATGCAGGCCCATAAAGGTAAACAGCATTCAACTAAGGTAATATTGACCAGCTTTACGGTATTTAATCTCTAACAGCTGTAATAAAAGTCAAATTATTCCAACCCATGCAATTATATATATTCATACAAAAAGAAACTTATTCCGTTCCGTCAAATTATTTCCATCCCAATTAATTCAAAATAATACCATGCCAGACATGTTCCCGGATCCATCCGATGTCATCACGAGCTTTAACGTCCTTACTTGATATTCCGCCCTCTACGAAATAAAGAATTCTTAAAGTACTCGAGACATGCTCCTCCCTTTGCAACTATAACCATGTGGATAAGGCACGGGCAAATGGCCGCACTCCACCCTTTTAGACACTTATACACTGACTTATACACTGACTGTTTGGCTTGTAAATTGCTATGGCATGATGCTCATGGTATGAGAACCATATCGCCAAATTGAACACAATATAATATGGTATTAATTCCATGATGTTGGGTCCACAAAGTACTGGTGGTAGTCGTGTCTCGTACCTTATATCAACTATTCGCAAATGCATGACACTTATTTTCCCCTTCTAGTTCAAGATGTTTCTTTCTTTGCTGCCTCTAACGTATTTTATGATGTCACATCCATAATTTGAACCATTTCGTGACTGGGATCACCAATAACCCGAATTCTACATTATATTCTTGGTGAACACAAGACAATATCACACTAGATAAAATATTCCAGCTCTCGTTATCTAAAACGCCGCCAGTGTTCCTTTTTCACTTGAGGTACTTCTTCCACCAAACATTCCAGAGTTCGCGACCAGTTGCTGTACAGGCCGACCGCTGGCTGAATGTCAACTTCTCATGCAGTTCAGCACCATCATACAGCCCACCAGGCCAGCTGACGTGTGGTTCAGCACCATCATACAGCACACCGGGCCAGCTGACGTGTGGTTCAGCACCATCATACAGCCCACCGGGCCAGCTGACGTGTGGTTCAGCACCATCATACAGCACACCGGGCCAGCTGACGTGTGGTTCAGCACCATCATACAGCACACCGGGCCAGCTGACGTGTGGTTCAGCACCATCATACAGCCCACCGGGCCAGCTGACGTGTGGTTCAGCACCATCATACAGCCCACCGGGCCAGCTGACGTGTGGTTCAGCACCATCATACAGCCCACCGGGCCAGCTGACGTGTGGTTCAGCACCATCATACAGCACACCAGGCCAGCTGACGTGTAGTTCAGCACCATCATACAGCACACCACGTTAGGCGTCAGACGCAATGTTAATACGGACATCGGGGATCTCCAGTAAGGAAAGAAAACGGGTAAGTTCCTGATGCCATTCAAGAACTCTGAAACATGCGCCCGCGACAAGCACGCCCGGATGCTCACTAGTGTGTGCGCGAAGAATATAGTTACAATTTATGAGACTCTGTCTCCATAAAATATGATTTGAAGTGCATTTATGCATACATTCAAGTTAGCTTGCCTTCAGACGTCAATTTTATTGCCACTTACAGTGACATATTGCGCATATTGTTACTTTCCGTATTTATTTCCGAAACTATTTTCCACCACAAACGGCTGGCCGCCGGCGGCCCCCGGCCCGTCCCCGACCGTCCGCCATTCATAATATGGCGGGGCGCGGGATTCCTATGCCCTGAATGTTAATGGACCCAACGCCAAAGTTACAGGCAAATTTTCATATTTGAAAAGATTGGCGATGTGCCTGGCGTGAGTTTCGTCACCATTGGAGTTGAGGCCGACAGATTTTCACGAAATTGTTTAAGAACATTACGCTTATCGGCGTTTTGTTTATTGTTTATTGGGTGGTTCACGACGCGCTTTTTGCACATTCACGGCTAATGGCGCCGCCCACACTGTTTCGCCGGTGGGCCGCGGGATTGGGAAATGTTCCGAGCGGTGCGAGTGTCGAACCCGGGACCTTTGGTACCCAGAGCCCAACACTTTAACCACTCGGCCATCCCCGCCCCACGCTTATCGGCGTTGAAGGGAAAGAATGCATCCACAACCGTGAATTTCTCCTACACCATTTTGGCGTGGCAGAGCCGATGTTGCTTAGTATTGTTGACGGATGGAACTTTATTTTTTGTCGTGCCACCGCTCGGCGGCCCTACAGATCCCCCAGGCAGCAACCTTCGGCGCTTGACGTGCATCGAGCCATGCCAGAACGTCAGTAATGTAGCAAAGCTTCATGCCAAAAGGTAAATAGTGACAGGGTGAGATATCTATAAAAGTAGTCGAGTATGGCATCAGAAGGCAGCTGATTTTATGCCAGTTTACTTGAAACCATTGGAAATTAATTCGCTAATGTAGAACATCTGATATATAATTAAAAGGAATACAATGTGATAATTTGAGACACAAATCCTGGAATTGAGTGCAAAAATGGCAGGTTAGATATCTATAAAAGTAGTCGAGTACGGCATCAGAAGGCAGCGGATTTTATGCCGGTTTATTTAAGACCATTGTAAATTAATTCGGCAATGTAGATCATCTGATATAGAATATAAAGTGATACCATGTGATAATTTGGGGCACAAATTCTGGGATTGAGTGCAAAAGTGACAGGGTTAAACCTTCATGGAAGTTATTCAAGATGATATAAAAATGTAGCACGTTCGATTTTCGTTTACTTAAGAACATTTGAAATCGTCAAGAAGTCATACAGCAGATGTATGACACGTTTTTATCGCAAGATGTTGAGTGGCCAATTGCTCCCATTTCACTTTAAGGGCAAAGTGACAGGGTGAAATGATTTGATAATAAACGAATTACACATCATAAGAGAGCCTGTTTCAATGTTGTTCAAATTGGACCATTGGAAATTACTTGCACCTCGTCTAGAAACCAGAATATAGCATTAATCAAAGCAAGCCGACTCTGGTGGTGTTCCTTCATAAACCCACCATCAGAGCGGCGCCACCGGTATTATGTCCGCTTATGACGCCTAACGGGGCCAGCTGACATGTAGTTCAGCACCATCATGCAGTACACCAGGCCAGCTGACGTGTAGTTCAGCACCATCATACAGCACACCAGGCCAGCTGACGTGTAGTTCAGCACCATCATACAGCACCATCATACAGCACACCCGGCCAGCTGACGTGTAGTTCAGCACCATCATACAGAACCATCATACAGCACACCCGGCCAGCTGAAGTGTAGACTGCAGATAGCGACAGTGTGGATACATTTGTTTCGTGTCTGAAATACAATGTCACGCGTGTGGTGGTTGTTTCTGGCTTTGTCCAAAGTACAACGTGGTTGCGGAAGAAAACAGAGAGCGGAGGTAAAGAGGGGGTGTGAAGATCCTGTATTTAGAGGCGAGAGTGATGGGGAATCGATTTCAGGGAAAATTGTATGGGAATCCAGCGATATAAAGAAAGCTAAGTGAACATCGGACGATGTCGTGTATCGCTTCGTAAGTGGGGTCATCGCTTCGCTGCCGACTGCATAGACTTTCGAACTTTCAGGCACTTCAAAGCACATTATCTTCAGGATGTGTCCATTGAATACAATACCATAGATGCATATATATATATATATATATATATATATATATATATATATATATATATATATATATATATATATAGGATGTTTCAAAATCTGAAAAGTTTGAAATAATTATACCGGGATCATCTATCGTTTGGTGACGTTGGATGAGGAAACTCCAAATATACAATTTCGTTCCAATTGAAGAATATTTAGGGGTCCCGCAAGTCCAAGAAAGTTTTTCCGATGTACGGACCGGTGCCTCACTCGAATTTCGTCGTCGACGTTTCACAAAGCTGTTTTTGCGCTGCAAATAAGTGTGGTTTTGGAACATTTGAGACTTCAGATAACAAAATATAGTGGAACAATATGCTGTGAGTCAAGATGGAACGCTTAATTCGACTAGATATATCCTCATTTGTGAATTCCAGGTCCCTGTCTGCGAAACGTCGATATGAAACTCGAACTGCCGAGGAATGTTTCCCGTTTTCCAATTCCTGGCTTCTTTTGTACACTGAACAACGTAGAAACGCATAACAAAGTGTGACAAGTAAATTAGATAGGTGCATTATGGTAGGGGAGTGTCAGTTGATATATCTACGCAATTTGCAGTTCAGGCCGAGTTCAGGCCGAGTTCAGGAGTGGAGGCGGCAATGGGCCTGCACAACATGCAGCAAGTATGGCTTTTCTGCCCCGTTCTTGGACAGAGCGGTGTGGAAGTCAGATGTCAGTTTGATCCCGCGTGTCGCTCCGTCGTTTAGGACGGTCGGTTTCTGAACCACCGTCCGGTCAATTGGCGCTGAAGGGCCAAGCCTGATCCATGCGCCCTAAAACTCAAACAGCCAACCAACCACCGCCTGGTCCCGCTGGTAGGACTCGTCGTCCGCCCCTTGGTCGGCGGGGATCGCGCACAGTGCCTTCGCCATCCACCGCGCGTGGTGTAACGCGCCTGGTCGCCGGAATGTATCCGACACGTGGCCGGTGGCCACCGCCAGCGCCAATTGAGCGAACTTCCGGTAGTCGTCCCGCGCTCCTCCCGCCGCCTTCAGCACATCTGCCGGTGCCACGCGCCACTCTTTCAGCTGATCGAGTCGTGAATCCTGGAACATCTCCGCTTCCGCAGGGACCATGTGCAGCCATTTGTCTCGGAACCATTTCAAGAGTGCGATCTCGGGTCCTGACGACGTCCCCATGGCGGCTTTGAGGGCGGCGGCCAGCACGAGCTCCAGGATGTGAAGACGACACGCCAGGTGGAGCAGTGGCCGGCCGAACGTTTTATCCAACAAAATGCAACACCCGGACTGAACTCGTGTTCGACACAGCCGTGTCAAAGGAGAGCGCAGCAACTCACTTCTCCAGCCCCCATTCCACGAGTACCTCCGCCGCTTTGGACGCCATGGCATCGCCGGTGCCGGTGGGGAAGGCGGACACTACCATTGATTTGCCATGCGAGGGGTGAGGGCTTGAAACGAGTGCGGTGCGGTAGACTCGTCCCGGCTCAACGTCCATGTTCGGCATGAGCTTGTCGTCTAAGTGCAAATCAAGGACTGCGTCGATGGCTTCCACCTCTTTGATGAACTTCGTCCTATAAGTAGCCTAAATATAATTTACTTTAATAAAAGAGGAAATTATTACAACTCTTATTCAGCACAGCCCTAATCCATAATGACTGACTAGCATATTAGTAATTTGCAAGCCCGTCTTCACATTCCTTACCTTGAGTCGTTTGGCAGGCGACGCCGTGCCGGAGGTGCTCAGCCGTTGTGGAGACACCTCCTCCGATGATGACGTAGGAGAGCCACTTGGTTGAGCAACCCCACTCGCCGACGTTTTCCGCCGCCGTTCCTTCTCCATCTCCACCCGCGCCGCCTCTTGTTCGGCTCGTTTCATCATCCACTCCGACTTATTCGCCACGTCCTCGACCACCTTGCCCATCACCATCTTTTGCTCTCTACGTTGGTCGACGAGGAACGCACATATACATAAACATATATATATATATATATATATATATATATATATATATATATAATAAATGTATAGGTAAATGTATCCTCGACGCCGTGCACAACTACGCATGTAGAGGCCGAGTGCGGTGATGCAGCGGTGCATGCATGCATCACATCGGACGGCAAGAAATCACAGCTGCGAGACACGCGGACAGCACGACAAACACGCGCGTCGCCCACCTCACACTACCGGCGTGAACAGCTGTGTTGCCACACAGCGGGTGGCAGCGGGTGGCAGCTGGCGGCGACAGGTGCTCGCCGGTCCCACCACTCACCGCATGTAGTGGATCACGTCTTTGAAGAAGGCCAGCTGGTCGGGCCGGTTGAGCGCCAGAAACTCGGAGGTCGGCGTCACGCGCACGCCCGACAGAAACTCGTACGTGTCGTTGGACGTCTGCCGGTCAAGGTCGTGTCAAGGCCGACTGCGGCGGCGGGCCTCGCGCACGTTGACGGGCCATTGGCGGTGAGCAACTCTCACGCTCGCGTTCTCTCGGGCCGCATGCGGTCGGGGCGGCGACATGTTCGTGTTTCAGTGCGGCGCCGACACGGGCGGTTCGTGAACGGTAACTGCGCCTGTGCAATGCTGTGGAAGCCGGCAGGTGAATGGTGTGTGAACTCGTGCGATGCGAGTGCCGCGGGTGATGAGGTCACGTGGGCGTTATTTGCCGGCGCGCGCCAGACGCTCACCTCCCGTCCGACCCGCGTCGCCATGGGAACGGGTCGCAGAGGTTGGATGGTGCGATTGCACAGGTGGTTCACAGTTCGTGATTTGGCGACCAGGCGAGACAATTAGAGCGACGCCGGCGACGGCCACCACTCGACCGAGTTCACTAAGGTGGAACACATTGAGATAGTCAATCAGCTGTCAGCCGTTGAGATGTCAACTGTCAGCTACGTCAGCCAGTGAGAAGGTGGCTTGCAGCCGAATGCTTTTGATTGCATTTAGGCCTTTTTGTTGCCAAAGCTTGGCAGTATATTGCCGTGCTACCAGTCAGTTTTGTAATTATTATATACATGTAAAGCTAACCACAAACGTCCGAAACTTGTGCGCATTGTGTACTAGACATAGACGTTTTAGGAGGTCGTGGGGATGCGAGAGGGAATCGAGAGGTCAAAGGGATTTCCCGAGGTCACCAGGTCAAAAAGTAAGGAAAATTGAATTGCCATATTCAGAGGCAGACATTGTTTTGGTTTGATGTACTAAGAATTGAACAGCGTGACACTGAACCCGCACTGCCCATTCCTTTTAGGACGAACACCGCCCAGTTAATAAGGCTCACAACACTGCGCATTTGTTGTACCTCTCGATTTATTCGCTCTCCCTCTCCATATGGTCATGGATTTGTGATTTACCTCACGACATCCAGGAATACTGCAAAAGCAATTGCGGCACACGAAATGATCACTCGCCTCAAGCAGCAGCATTCGAGACACGAAACGTCACAGGGAAACGCCATCTATCCCTATCTATCTATCCCTATACATCTACCCCGGGTGGGCGTCTGTTTGGTGTGTAGCTTTTTGGTGGATAATTGAAGCAACAATTGCAACTCTCAGTAGCCGGTAACATTCTTTATGCTTCAATCGAAAACGTGGTGGGCTGGCTAAAATGGGCACACGACTGGCTTTGTTCCAGTGCCTTACCTTCAAGCTGAGGCTGTTGACCAATTCGGTCTGTTGATCGCAGACGGCGATCAACGAGCCAGGCGAGGCCGAGAACATCAAAACGGAGCCCGCCGGCGCCGGGATGATTCCGAAGTGTTTGGCAGGAAAGCGGCGAAAGTATCCTGATAGTGTTAATTAGTTTCTTGACGATAACTCATGTAATGGGCGACAGACCGTTGGGCTACAATCGGCCGCGACTACAATGACTACATACCGCTCGGACCACAGTCAGATGGGACTACAGTCGGCCGGGACTACAGTCGGCCGGGACTACAGTCGGCCGGGACTACAGTGACTACAGTCGGCCGGGACTACACTCGGCTTGGACTTCACTCTGCCGAGACTACAGTCGACCAGGACTACGGTCGGCAGATGCTACAGTCGGAGAGGGACTAAGGTCGACAGATACTACAGTCGGAGAGGGACTAAGGTCGACAGATACTACAGTCGGAGAGGGACTAAGGTCGACAGATACTACAGTCGGAGAGGGACTAAGGTCGACAGATACTACAGTCGGAGAGGGACTAAGGTCGACAGATACTACAGTCGGAGAGGGACTAAGGTCGACAGATGCTACAGTCGGAGAGGGACTAAGGTCGACAGATACTACAGTCGGAGAGGGACTAAGGTCGACAGATACTGCAGTCGGAGAGGGACTAAGGTCGACAGATACTACAGTCGGAGAGGGACTAAGGTCGACAGATACTGCAGTCGGAGAGGGACTAAGGTCGACAGATACTACAGTCGGAGAGGGCTACGGTCGACAGATACTACAGTCGGAGAGGGACTAAGGTCGACAGATACTACAGTCGGAGAGGGACTAAGGTCGACAGATACTACAGTCGGAGAGGGACTAAGGTCGACAGATACTACAGTCGGAGAGGGACTAAGGTCGACAGATACTACAGTCGGAGAGGGCTACGGTCCTCTCCGACTGTAGCCCTCTCCTTGAAGTTACAACCGGAACGGTTGTGATCTCAAGACGAGTAATTTAGATTACTGGCGAGGCGAAGACGGACCAGGAAATGGACAGCGGAAAAAAACACGGTCAAGGAGCTGTGGATGGCCAGCGAAGACACAGAGGCGGAAGAGGAACAGAACAGTGGTGAGTGGACCACTCCGAACGCGAGCAAGGGCCGCTTTGCGCTAAGCTTGCACATCAGGTGCGCACTCGCTGCGTGTGGATCCCAGCTGCTGCCAGCAATAGCCACCTCGGCGGCTCAGACAAGTCGTCACCTCCGCTCAAGGAGTCAACATCTCGCCACCAGCCGGTAACGATGGATGAGCAGAGGTACCAGCGGAGCGGAGCAGCGGAGCGGAGCAGCGGAGCCGACCCCGGTCAGGGCAGTCAGGGCAGTCAGGGCAGTCAGGGCAGTCAGGGCAGTCAGGACAGTCAGGGGGTCAGGGAGGTCAGAGCGGTCAGAGCAGTCGTGTGTCGGAGCAGCGGTCCTCAGTCTGAGTGTGTGCGTGACCTCGGGCGAGCGTGATAGGATTCGCCCGTGGGGTCGACTCAAAACTCGAGATTATTAATATCGCCAACCTGTGGCCGGGAGAGTGGCTGATATCGAACACGAAATGCCCGAGGCTGCGACCCAATTCCCACGCCACAAATCACTGTGGCACGCACAGACAAGTTCCCCACATGGCGTTGACTCAGTGTTGACTTCGTTTCGTATTCAGCCCGTCGCGAAAATTCGTCCCGGGTCAGGAAAAACACACCATTGAAGTTACAGTCCACTGAACAGGGCTGGACATTTTAACTTCTTTGCACTCCACATCGCCTTCTGAGTTGATCGCCTGAAAAAGGACGAAAAGTCGAATGCAAAGTGGGGTTAAAATCGAACGAACGTCGTGTGGAGCATCAGCAAGCTGCTACCAATACGTTGGAGAGGCGTTTATCTACACCTACGTCGCCACATGCTTGGGTAACATACTGCAGTACTTCCCGAAAGGCTGGCAGTGTATAAGATAGTTTCACCGACTTTTTCACTCCATGCTCTCAATTTCTGAGTCTGAGTCTGAGTCTGAGTCTCAATTTCTCAATTTCAATTTCACCGACTCAATTTCTGTGCGGCCATCGGGAGCTGTGACGACAGTTTTGCTAGGCGGATCGCCCACCCTAATATTTCATCGGCTTTTCGGGGTGCTGTTTGCCCCTTGGAATGCTTATAAATCGATAAAGAAACGGTGTGGGCGGCGCCATTAGCCGTAATCGTGCATAAAGTGCGTCGAGAACCACTCAATAAACAAACAACAAACAAACGAATCGGGAAAGTAGGCAAATGACAGCCTGCCGACCTCAGCCGGGTTCCAGCCCCCACGGGCGGCAGCTTGTGCAGTGTTTTGCCACGGACTGAGGGTGGAGTCATTATGTGCCGGGTCGCCGGACTGAGGGTGGAGTCATTATGTGCCGGGTCGCCGGGCTGAGGGTGGAGTCATTATGTGCCGGGTCGCCGGGCTGAGGGTGGAGTCATTATGTGCCGGGTCGCCGGGCTGAGGGTGGAGTCATTATGTGCCGGGTCGCCGGGCTGGGGGTGGAGTCATTATGTGCCGGGTCGCCGGGCTGGGGGTGGAGTCATTATGTGCCGGGTCGCCGGGCTGAGGGTGGAGTCATTATGTGCCGGGTCGCCGGGCTGAGGGTGGAGTCATTATGTGCCGGGTCGCCGGGCTGGGGGTGGAGTCATTATGTGCCGGGTCGCCGGGCTGAGGGTGGAGTCATTATGTGCCGGGTCGCCGGGCTGGGGGTGGAGTCATTATGTGCCGGGTCGCCGGGCTGGGGGTGGAGTCATTATGTGCCGGGTCGCCGGGCTGAGGGTGGAGTCATTATGTGCCGGGTCGCCGGGCTGGGGGTGGAGTCTTTATGTGCCGGGTCGCCGGGCTGGCAGCCGTCGTGTGCGGCGGCCGCGTCCCTCTTCCGCGCGGCAGCGGCACGTCAGCAGCGGCCGGCGGCAGTCACGCGGCCAGAAATACCCGCCCAGACTGTGTCGTCCGGCGCGGCCTGGACCGGCTCGGCCGCCACCCTCCGCCTCGTCTTCACGCCAGCAGCGTGAACCACCGCCCCCACCCACCCCACCGTCTTCCCGCCGTGCTGACAAAGTGAGGACGTGGCGGATCAAAAGGACAGCGCCTACCCCGCTTCAGAAAACGAGATCCAAGCTGCCCGCCATCGATGAGTCTCGTTCACTCAGGGCCTGTTCGGTCGGTAATTCTATCGTTTTCGAGCTCCAGGAAGCTCCACTTTTGCGTTTCAGTGGCACCACAATCCAGTTCGAAGCGCTGACGAAACTATCCAAAGCTCCAAAGCGATCTATCCGGTAAGGTAGATTGGGCGAACAGCTACAAAATTCGCGCAACAGTTGCAATTTCAATTCCCACAAACGACTAAGCCCTTGGATCGATTTGGGATTGGTAATGCCAACGATATAGGTGGTTCGAAAGCTATTGGTTGATCATATATTTATACACGTTTAGGGTATCATGAGCGTGTAATATCACCTGTCCTAAGGCTGACTAATACATGAAAACAAACAGCAGTTCGCAAACAGCTGATACCTGCCCAAATATCCCCTGGTCGTTCCATTCGTTCTCCCCATTCGTAGCTCCCCGTACCTCCTCTATCTTGTTCTGCACTGACGACCAATGGAACGGGCCCTCAGCCTTATGGTTCGGTTGTGGATGGCCCCCGTCAGTCGACACCAGCTAGAAGCAGCCCACAGTGTTAGCGGGAGCTATATGTGGCACCGTCACCGCTGCCTGTCCCGCCCGCATCATGTTTCATATAAAACCACAGCTATAGAAACGCCGACATGCTTCGAGCAAGCATTCGGCGGAACAAGAGATCCCAGGTCAGCGGATGGAGACGCAGTGGAGGCTTTGGTGTGGGGACGAGTGTTTCGTTATATGGCCGACCATTGCCAGCCCTTTCCCTGTCAATACCGAAGAAATTGGTCGTGAAGCGACGAAGTCGTACCTCCGACGACATGATTGGCGCTCCAAGCTCAGCTTTGGCTGAAATTGTTTCAGGGTTTAGAAGAGCTTGAACATCACCTTTATCTAAGAAAAAGCTGCTTTTGTGGATTGTGGTGTAATAATTATAAAATTCGGAAAATTGCATCATGGACACTGAAGACTTGGGTCCTATATAATTTCATGTATGGCTTACGAGAAGAAAACTACTCCTAGAATCAATCATATCTGTATACAATGCGAATATAAGAAGATGGTAAGATAAAGCTCACCAATATGATAACATGTATTGCTTTTCTTTGCAAGTTTGTGCTTGCTAATATTAAAGTACCAGCCGAGAAATAGCTTTGGGACAGACGCACGCCCAGAACACCCTGCCCGCGAACTCGTTCGTGAGTGTTGGACTAGACGCAGCTGGCAGGATGTCGGTGGAACTGATGTCCCATCATTTTACCGTTGATGTGCTCAATCACATACTCCACAACGGTTGTTTATTTCTATGCTTTCCGAATCTTGGGTATGTTTTCACCAATTGTAATTGATTCTTATTTTATCTTCACAATACAAAGTAGTACGTCTCACCACCACTAGCACAAAAGTTGCAGCTAATCGCTTCGGTCAATGTGGACGTGCTACGCAATAAAACAAATACAAAATGCACCACTAAGATGCTAATTTTGATTGCAGGCTTAATATGCATTATGCTCAATTGTTTGTCCATATGGTAATCAGTCACTTACTTCCACAAATGTTCAAATTGTCAATAAAGTATTCGGAACTTTATATCATTGTTCTATTTCTAGGTAAGGTCTCGCTGTCTTGCGTAACTGTTTAGAGCCTTCCAAAATGCTTTCAGAAACCTTTAGAACGTCTTTCAAAATATGCTCCGAAGGATAATTTTCTGTCGGCACCTGATGCTCCATCACTGACTCCAACTCCCGTTCAACATAGTCATGCCGATATTCTCCATCGTCTCCAGCTCTAGATCAAGATGAGGATCAGGATCAGGTCAGGCAATCTGGTCAGGCATCACAGACGTTCTCAACACTTCACTAGAAGTGTCGGCCATGGCATTCACACTATTTGGAATGCCCCGTATAGAGTCTTTAGGAGCTCGGCTATTTCGCTCACCATTCCCAGGCTTTTTGGAGCAGCTTCATGAAGCATGGGGAATTTTGATAATTTTCTTTTCCACGTATTGTGCCAAAATTGCAAAGCTCTATTTTGGCCAGAGTCGAAGCCAGACCACGTTTTTGTGCGACCTGGAGTGTTTTGGTGCTATTCTGAACAGCAAATCGACGCAAAATTTAAGCAAATTTGCGTAGAAAGGTGCACTGACTTTGCCTTGTTAGTTTTTAAGTGCATGCACATTGTGTATTCTGTTTGTTTATTGGGTGTTTCACGATGCACTTCATGCACGATCACGGCTAATGACGCCGCCCACACTATTTTGCCGGTGGGCCGCGGGATTGGGAAATGTCCCGAGAGGTGCGAGTGTTGAACCCGGGACCTTTGGTACCCAGAGCTCAACACCTTAACTACTCGGCAATCCCCGCTCCATTGTGTATTTTGAGTGATATGTTGGATGTATAAGTGTCAGACGTGGTTCCGGGATACCACCTTCAGGGATGGAGAGTATGTAAATTGCAAAAAGAAGACAAAGGTGTAATTCTAGTGCCTGCTGTCGTTCCTCTGTCTCGTGGGGTCATTTTTTTAGTGTTGCAAAATGGTCGGAGGCGGACCCAGGGTGGGCTTTCAGTAGGTACTACGGTGATCTTTTCTAATGTGACGCAGATTAATAATATGGCAGCTCTAAGCAAGTTTCCATGGGTGTGTTTTTTATATATTAGGCTATTTTTTTGCACATTGCATCCAGGAATGACTCGTAGTGGGGTGGTCAGGCACGACAAAAGCTATCTTGGGTGGAAATGCACCTACAGGATGCTTCAAACGTGTACATATGAAATTTCCTCATCCTGTTTAACCACCCTGATTACGCCTACGGGGCAAACACGATCAAACTGACAAAGCGATGCTCCACAGTTCACACTAACGCCCCTGGGGTAAACACGCTCAAACTGCTGAAGAGATACTCCACAGTATACACTAACCATCATTATAAAATATATCCACGTGAACTTCCGTCCATATTTTACCTCACGAAATGGCTATGTGGGTCGGCCTGCGATCCAATTAGCTAGTTGCCAAATGGCTCTTCCATCCGGGGGCTAAATGCTTGCGTGTGAAGCGACTCGAGCACTATCTTGCCAGGACAGGGGAGACCAGTGCAGGCTAACGCCCCAATCAACTAAGCTACCGGGGCGGCAAAAAAACAACTGGCGAAATATGAAGCACAGTTTCCAAAAATGTGTATCCTCACTTGAGACGTCCTGTAAACGCCTACGGAATTCGACATTATAAATATATATGTTGCTAATGAACGATCTGTGAATTGTCTATCCATTCAGGTCAGTTAGGTTAAAATCAACTCATAAATATTTAAGCTATAGCAAAACGAAAGTGTCACCTTTTCTTTATTTTGCTTCCACCTCTGGACTCCCTTGCCAACATCTGACATCTGAAATGTTCACATGAATATAGTTCCCGCCACGGTGAATTGAAGATCATATTGCGCGAACAGATGCGACGAATAGTATTGGAGATATGATGGATGCTGAATACCCCCCCCCTATACAGGAATGTTCCCTTGCTCTATGGGGACAGAGATGTTGTGGATTCAACTTTACAAAGTCCCCACAGCCACACGCGAATTCCCGAGAGCTGGCGAGTAGCCGTACCTACCGATTTGACGATGTTGCTTCTCTCGAGCTTCTGCAGCTTCCTCAGCAGCACCACGCCCGCCACAATGTCGGACGGCACCACGTCCAGGTCACGAAAAAACTCCGACAGCAGCTGGGCAATGTCCGAGAACGAGTTCTGCGACGCACGGGTTGCGGGTGAGCGACTCAGTGTAGCTGGGTAATCAGCAAGGGGGGGGGGGGCATCCTCCCACGCTCGTCGCCGAAGCAAACCAACATACACCTGCACAAATGTAGGTACAATCTTAGACAATCGTGGATACACTTGCCACCAACTGGGAAAGCAGACCAACGCTACCACAACCTTCACCGACGTTGATTACCACGTGTGAATAACTCGTTCGTCGTACGCGACTGCCTCACACACGGCGAACTCCCACTAACACACTGAAATAGCTAGCAGCTTGGCCATTTCACTGCGGCACCTCGCCGTGGCATGGGTGAGCCGTCCTTGACAGGCCACAACAGCAGCGGGCACTGCATAGTCCGCCAATAAATCACATGGCCTGCCTGGCTAGATGGAAACTGCGTGCTGACACCAATCGGGATCACTGGCTGGAACTCCGTTGGCTTAGACTGACTGCTTCAGGAGGGAGCATTCCAGCTCCTGAAAGTCTCCGATTTTCACAGCAATAATTGCATTAATCAGCAAATTTATCGAAATTCTGACACCCTTAAGCGACACTTAAGCGTTGTTGAAAATGACGTTTACACTCATAGCTAATCCAATTAATGGAGTGTAAAAAATGAAGTGATTTGTTTTCCATTTGATTGGCACATGGCAAAGTAGTGATAGCCTGCGAGGTTAGTCGGAGCTCATTCGCTCGGTGTCGATCTCTCAATCAGCAGCGCTGATTGAGAGATCGCTGAGCAGCGCGAGGTCGAAACAGCCAACAGCATTAAAGTGCATTAGTAGGCGGTAAAACAGTATTAGTAGATTTGAATGTCAGTGCGGTTCGGAGACCCTTGGTGTGTTCGATCCGGATTTCTAAGTAATTTCTGAAGACAGACAGAGAAGTTGTGCTTTTGTGGAAAGCAGAAATGAGCTCTTTCGGCCTCCGCGACGGCGCATTTTCAGTCGACGCCGTCTCCTCTGCACCGCTTCCCCAGTCGGCGAGATCGGCGGAACGACGAGTCGTTTCGCCGGCGCGGCTCGTCAAGTGGCTCGCCCGGCTCGACGTGACTCGCCCACGCGCGCACCTCGGAGGCGAACCTCGGCTCGCACGGAGCACCGAGCCGCGGCTCGGCGTCGGCTCGTGTCGGCCGCGAGACCAGCGGCTCTCGGCCGTTGAGTGACAACAAGCGTACCTTTTTCACCACCTTGTCAGGGCGCATATGTCATTTTGATCGATACGAGCGGTGTACCGCTCGTATCGATCTAAATCCGTTGTTCTGTTGGTGGATTGCTGCCCAAGCACCACTATCATCATCACTGTTGACACTTACACATGACTATCATACTCAGCTATCTGTTTAATTTTACATGATTTATTGTCATATTGAACGACATGGGTCTTCCCTGCAGCATATGCACAACCGAGAATGTCTTTCCATAAAACAATACTAACTGTACCTACCTTCGGCCTATTCTGCTGTTTTTGACTTGCTCATGTTACCTTGTCACTTTTGATGGCAAAATCGACAGATTACCTGGTTTCTGTCGGACCTGTCCAGGCAGCAGAAGAGCATGCGACACCTGTTGTCCCACGACGTTCTGTACGCTCGTAATACCTTCCTGAGGAGAGACGCACATCACTCGGCGAGTGTATACGGGACAAACGATACAAAAACTCACGCACACTCATACAACAGCAACACAAACGGCTTCAGCCACGCGTCGAGATCACAGCGAGATTGCCCTGTGTGAACCATCAGCTCCGGTCACACTTCAGGAAGAGCGTTAGGCGAGACGGAGATAAAACTAAATACGAACCAGATGAATGCATTCTTCATCCGGGAGAGCGTCAACAATGCATCAGATTATCCCGATTTTGGTCGTTTTCATCATCATTGGCTCTCGCCAGAGACACCTCACGAGATGTCGACACTCTGCCACAAACGTGTCCCGATTCGATAAATATCACTATGAAGCCAGCCACGACAGGATCTTCGAGAAAAAAGCATTGCGGAGAGCCTGATAATGTAAAAGTTGGTGACCCGAAAACAAAGCAAAACATCCTTCATAAAATAGTATGAAAATACCGAAATGATTGAAGGGGCCGGGAAGTGCTGACTCCAGCCTCTCAAAGTGACCGGAAACCGACCAAAGTTCATAGCTATTCCTGTTACGACGGCGATGGGTACGGGGCGCCTCACCTCTGCCGCCAATTTCTGTGGTGGCTGCCCGACCGTTTGTACTGGAACTTCCTCTGGCCGTCTTTCATGGTGCGCTGGTAGTTTTTCATTTTGACCCAGGAGCGGCCGGCCGGGTCGAACGTGCACCAGGCGGTGATGAACGCGCTGGTCACCGATATCCAGTTACACACGATCACTCCTGCCGCATCACCAAATCTCGTCATCGGGACGTGGTGACGTCAGCCATGGCAGATCGATCGCCGCCGTAAGCTGAACACGCCGAACAGAGAACACCGCGGGGAGAGGAAGCGAGGCAGACGGCGAGGCAGAGGGAACGCGCAGATATCGCGGTCATTACTCGGATAACAAGTTATATATAATGTAGACCGCAATGGACAATTCAGTGCAGCATGACCGGGCACGTGACTCATGACAACCGGAACAGAATTGCAAGTCTAAGTTGAAACCTATTCGAGCCTAAGTTGAGCGTCCGGGTCAAATGCTGCCGAATAGCAACATTCAGTTGAAGCATAGCCTCTCATTAACGTAATCTGCACAGCTCCATGATACAGAGATGGTTGTCTGTTTCCCAATAATGACGAGGATGCATCATATTCCTAATCTGACTCGCATTGATAGACACATCGACCGCTGACGAGCTGTGTCCACATAACATCGGCATCACAGCCGAAACGCCACCACCCGCGTGGTACACGGCCATAACGCCAACACCCACGTGGTACACGGCCGAAACGCTAACACCCGCGTGGTACACGGCCATAACGCCAACACCCGCGTGGTACACGGCCATAACGCCAACACCCACGTGGTACACGGCCATAACGCCAACACCCGCGTGGTACACGGCCATAACGCCAACACCCGCGTGGTACACGGCCATAACGCCAACACCCACGTGGTACACGGCCATAACGCCAACACCCGCGTGGTACACGGCCATAACGCCAACACCCGCGCGGTACACGGCCATAACGCCAACACCCGCGTGGTACACGACCATAACGCCAACACCCGCGTGGTACACAAGATTGCGAACCCACAGGAATGTGGAATGTGAATCCATGTAACCGGCGATAGAAAGGCAGCCTCGCAAGTCAGCTTCCTCATTTCACACGAACACAAGGTCACCGGCGATTGGAGTTGAGCTACATTTTGACCACTCCGGTTTCAAAATAAGAACAATAAGTTTCTTCAATAATTTGCTGGCCCTTCTGTAGGGAGCCTCGTAGAAGAGGTCGCACTCAAGAGCGACACCAGCACGCACAATAAGCCTAAGCCGAACAAGTCCAAGAAGCAAGTAGACAAGAAGAGCAAGAAGCAACAAGGCAAGGAGAAAGAAAAGAAGCAAGAAGATAGCAGGCAACAAGAGCTCGGGGCACCTTCGACGAGCACACCTGCGACTCGAGAAGGAAATCCACCAATACAAAATATACAGTTTCTCTCTGTCTCCCAGATAGCCTTCACCCCCACCCCAGAGAAAATAAAACGGTGACGAGCCGCTCTAGGCCATTGCGGCCTGGACAGGGTCAAAGGGTGAAAGCTTGGTCCAGGGTGCAACGAATCCGGAAATTTTTCAGTCAGGAGTGCCATCTTGCCGCCGTGGGCGGTATGGCGAGCCAGACCCCGATGTCTAACGCCCACTCTGCACAAGGCGCCTACCTAGTAGGCACTTACACCGAACCGCAGCACATTATCACACGGGAGAAAAATCGGCCACAGTCACATATAGTCACCTCCGCCCACACCCACACATTTCTTCACATCAATGGCCAAGCCATCGAACAAGTGAAAGTTTCAAGTTCTTGGTAGTACTCTTGGACCAAAACCTTAGCTTTAGTACACATATCACTGCCATCAGAGATGCGCGAAGCGCGTCAGCCTACTCCGTACACTTGCAGGCACAAATTGGAGCGAAGACAGGAAAACACTACTGCAACTCTACAAGTTAGCAATACGACCCATCCTAAATGTAGATGCAGGAGCTTCATCTTTGCTACCATTTCGTCAACACAGAGCAAAAAGGGAATAATTCAAAGCAACTGCATCAGAGCAGCTTCAGGAGCTTTCAGCGCTACACCGATACTAGACTCGGCCATACCTCCCCTCCGCTTCAGGACACAACAGCTGTGCCGCTACCACATTAAATACCAGCCCATTGAAAATCACCAGGCACAGCGATGCTTTCAGCCTTACAGATACAACACGAACCGGTTTGGGCGCAAACTCCCACCATTTAGCGTTCAAATTGCCACGGCTCTTTCAGATCTTAACCTCACAATGTCAAACACTGCAGCTCGACCGCCCACTAGGCCATTCTGGGCCCACTCGCAACCAAAGGTCGAGTACTTGCTCTCGGAAAGGAAATCAGATATCACATCGGCGGAAATTCTTGGCGTTTTCAGCAAATTCGCCCATCTCTAATATTACAAAACACTTATATTCACGGAAAGGTCAAAACACGAGGTCAAAGTAGGCATTGGCATCACTGGACCAAGCCTTAGGCTTTCCAAACATCTACCAGATAACCTTTCCATCTACACCGCTGAAGCACTGGCACTTCTGGGCGCTATCTCAGTTCTAAAAAGGTGCAACAATAGAAATGTAATGCTTTTCAGATTCCATATCAGCCCTTCAGTCAATTAACAACACGCGCGACTGCCCATATCCAGCCATTGATCGAGTCCAGCAAGCTGTGGCCAGCAACGCAAACAACTTGTTTTCTCTGGATTCCTGGCCATGTCAACATCCAAGGAAACGAGCAAACAGACGAGCTGACAACGCAAGCCGTATCATTGACCACTTATCCCAGCATGGAATATTCGGTAGACTATTGCAAAGCACTCCTACAACGCCACATATGTCAGCATCACCAGAATACATAGACACAATCCAACTCTACACAACGCAAATCCAACCACACCCACAACATCAAACCAACGATAGGCACATGGGACGCATCAAGCCAATCACACCGCCAAAAGGAAGTCATCCTCACTAGACTTAGAACTGGTTGCACAAAACTAACACAGTCTCAGCTGGAGGATGAACATTATACAGCACATCATTGCGACACCTGCAACATCACATTAAGCATAGGTCACACCCTGCTAGACTGTGGTAGCTTTGATGCTCAAAGACATCCATTCAAGGCCTTCTGCCAAAAGGAGGCCATCACCCCCTCGCTTTCATCCCTTCTGGGTGACAAGCATCCAGAGCACCTCCAATTACTAATTGGCTATCTGCATGCCATCAAACTAGCAAGGACATTTAGCACATTTTGAGACCACAACCCCGAAACGCGCTGCATACACGTGCATACATTCGTAGGAGTAACGTAAATAGCCATCCACGAATGGCATCACACTTGCATGGGCCGATTCGCTTTCCAATTCGAAATAAATGGCTATCTAGAGGTGTCGTCGGACGTAGGTGAGTGGACTTGCCATAGCAATTAGCATAACGTAAAACGATTACCCAGAGGTGACATCGGACGTTGATGAGCCGATTTGCCATGCAATTCAATAACGTAAAGCATGGACGTAGATGAGCCGACTCGCAAAACACCGGTGTAACTTCACACAACACTGCATGAAAGCACGCTGCTTCTAACCCACTACTAACAACTAACATGCGGCAGGCGGTGCTCTTCAACAAGATTAGGCTAATACCGGCAGCCTGGCAAAGCCAACTTTTTCGTCAACCCTCCTCCACCCCAACAATAAAGTATCCTGAGGAGGAGTACATTACACTAAAAACATTAAACATTCGGGAGACGTACCACACCCCACCCCAGCCTTCAGCACCATGACATCACATACACTATAACATAAGACTCATTTAACGTAAATGCACACATGCCTTGGGTTTCCTTGCAGAACCCACTCACTTAAAGGCGGTGGAAATGACCTCGAAGGTCCGGCACCCCTCTCAACTCACTCCCCCTCCACACACACACACTTCGGGCAGTACCAGTTTCTCAATATAAGTGCACCATCTCCAATTATTTCGGATATTACCAGGTTCCCACCATAAGTGATTCTCCAGTTACTTCGGGCATTACCAGGTCTCAATATATGTGCATCTCCATTTACTTCTAAATCCCTGCCCCTGACCAAATGCCTCACAAAATTTCCATTTTAAGAAAACCTAGCGACCATAAAACGACATGCAAAGAACATCATCTATCACAAACCCTCGCATTCAGAGCACCATCCTTCACAAACACCTACATCCAGAGCACCGTCTATCATGAATTATCGCATTCATAGCGCAATCTACGACAAGCCAGCGCATTAAGAGCCAGAGCAACTGCGAAACGACATATTAACGCACAATTTAATACCAAGTTACACCATGGGGGGCCACAGCGCAATTCGCCAAAACATCGCCTGCATGGGCAGCGATGCTCAGCCTAACTCGCTGATTAGGCCATGGCCTGGAGCACGCAATTATCGTGCGACACCGCCAAAGTGACCTTCCCAGTCTCAATCGATCGTGCCTTTTGACTGTGTCGGATCTCAATACTGGGTGGGTGAGACTGCGGCCGGCCGGTGGCTGACGCCGCCTCGTGGCCGCACCACTCGGTTCCCATGCGAGGGCAGCGGACTGGGAGTGGCTGGTGCCCGTCGCGTCCATGCCACGTCCATGCCACGTCCATGCCACGTCCATGCCACGTCCATGCCACGTCCATGCCACGTCCATGCCACGTCCATGCCACGTCCATGCCACGTCCATGCCACGTCCATGCCACGTCCATGCCACGTCCATGCCACGTCCATGCCACGTCCAGAGGTGAGTGCTTGAAGGGGGCAAGCGTAGCACGGTACGGCCGTCACAGTTACCGAGGCAGCAGGACGTCCGACCGCTCGCCCCGTTCACAGCCCTCCAGCAGCAGCGGCCACACATCAGTCACGGCGGCTTGTTGGTGCACCGACGCCCTCCATGTTGCATGCATGCATGCTGCATTCGCACCTCCGAGGGCGTCCGTCGCGCTGTGGCTTACCTATGATGGCCTCTTTAGAGGTGGGCGCCTGACACGAATTATAGTACTTGACGAGCCAGATCACCCCAACCATCAGCCAGGCAACTTCCACCACCATCACACCTGAAAGCAGACACGAACGTTGAGTGCATCAGAAGTAGTATCAAGACAACCACTTGGCGGGTCCAACGAGGTCATGGGGTCACACCTGGTGTGAGGCTTATACGAGGTTGGAAACTAGAAATCCGGAATAACATCAAACTGGGGTATAATGGTGTGGAGATGGCGACCTTTCGCCAAAATGTCACCGTCCCCTTTGGTCGGTGAGATCGGACGGTTAAATCCGCAGACTAGATCCGTCGGCTGGATCTGCCGACCGCGGACTAGATCCATCGTGATTCGCCATCTGAGATCAAACCGATAGCGTGTCACGAAGCTCGATAGATATGTGTCTCCTGGGCATCACCATCGAACTTCCGAATTCGGTGTTCGCTTTCGAGATGGATGTGCTAGTCCCAGTTCTAATCATTTTCCGGAGGAAATGTCGGTGGAAAAAACACGCCTAGCGGTTCTATGTAGGCCGCTTAAAAGCGTCCGTTCAGTGTAATTGAATGTACGCAGCATTTAAGAAAATATCTGAGAAACTTTGTAGGAAAAGGTATCATCATTGAACCAATGATAATTATCCCTGGCTCATTGGTGCCTGACCGTTGGTAGTTGCTAATGATTAGCACATATCCGGAATGCCCACGTATTTTATTTTTTTAATGGTTTCTGGTTTCGGATCATCAGATTGCACAGTATCAATTTTTTAAACCAAAATCGGTCAAATCAGCACATGAATGATAGATCACAGCACACAATTCATCGCACCGGTATTGTTTTCCACCTCCCGTCGGCTCCAGGATGTCACGTGCGAAGTCATTGACGAACTCTGACCACGGAACAAACCAGACTTCATGATGGCGTGGGCGCCTCTTAATTGCCAACGCCTACTAGTTCTTCTTTTGAAAACACGACCAAGGTAGCACGGCGAGGCTGGTCGAATTGCACGCCCCTAGACTGGTGATTTTCGGCCACATCAAAGCGGCACCGCGGAGCGACTCCTCCGAATAGTTGCGCTCGACTTGTTTGCGCTCGCTGATGGCTCCACTTGATTGCAGCGGATAGGGAGCGCTGCTTTTTGATTGCCACGTACACTCGCTTTCGGTGGGATGTTCGGGAGTACCCTCAGCATGGCTGGCTCACTAGGAACGTAGGCTGTGACGCTGCACACCAAAAAATTACTGGTAGGCTGCGCCGTTTCACAGTTATGAGTTGCGTAACAGTCTACCAGCTCCGCCACCGGCCAGCGTCCGAGCCATAGGATTCGCGTGTGTGGTGGTCACGCGACCATTTGCCCTGCAATAATTCTTATATAGGGTGTACCTAGCAGTGGATTCAGCACCTTCCTTCGGGATGTGATACTGATGAGATTGTCTATGGTAGCACAATGGGTATGATGGGAGGAGTTTGTAATTGTTGAGTGTATTATGCAATAGCAAGTGAGTCTCTTATTAAGTCTGAACGCTTTATGAATTTGTGTCTGGTGTGCCTAGCAGTGGATTCGGCACCTTCCTTCGGAATGTGATGCTGATGAGATTGTGTATGGTGGCACGATGGGTATGATGGGAGGAGCTTGTGATTGTTGAGGGTGTTATGCGGTAGCAAGTGAGTGGTGCTAGATAGGCTGGGGTATATAGCTTCCTAGGAACTTGGGATAAGGGATTGATTGGGGGTGAGAGTATGTACATTTCTAGTACCTTTTCTAGATAGGCTTAACCCAGATGGGCCCCTGTGGCTCTTATTAAGCCTTAATACTTTATGACTTTTATGACTTTATGCAGCCATGCAGTGGTAAACACGGGTCTTCCCTGTTCCCGCCTTGCATTCCTCTGTCGGCGAAACAACATTGGCAGTTAAACGAGCAGGTTACTGGACTTCTGTCGATAAGCAACAATTGATAGCTGCGGATTTAGACTCCAGCAACACAGAATGAGCAGGAAAGGTTGGAAAAAGCTCAGTTGCAAAGATGTAGCGAAAGGAGATGGGAGGTTTATGATGTCAATGAAGTATTCTCTGGCCCCAAAATAATAATAGAATGTCCAACATTTATACGTTTTGGAAATGTAGTTCGAACTCTTGCTGGGGTGGCTTTATGAACCAGGATCAAATTGCTAAGAAGAGCTGGTTTCGTGAACCCTGGCCATGATTCCATGACTTACAGTTTTACAGTCTAAATTTGGCAAAGCGCTTCACGTGCCGTCAATACACCGACACGGCGACCCTGGCAGCTCGCTCTCGACCTTATCGTGCCAATTGCCAACTGACCCTCCCAGCCGGGGACTAAAAGCGAGCACGAGAAGCGACTCGAACCCAGCATTGCCAGGACAGCGGAGACAGGTGCACGACAGCGCTCTAGCCAACTAAGCTACCGAGGCGACAAGTCACGGGGAGGCACTTGCTTGCTTAATTCAGATTCATTGACAAGTAAATTAGTTACTTGATTAAATTGCATGTACTTCATTGAGAATCACATGTTTTAGGGCGCAAGGAATGTGTTGCATGATATCATATTATGTATTGCATATGTTGTGCACTGTACTGCAAGCGACATATTCAGAATTCCGTGGGGATAAAGTATTTCTTCACGCTGATACCATCCAACTATTTCACCATACAAAGATTTTACTTTATATTGCTTCATATCAAGTTTTCTTCATATCAGCGAAAAGGCAAAAAAAAAACGCGACGTCGTATTTCGATATAACGCAATATTTTATCTCTATTTATACTAAAAGGCGAATTTGAAACGAACACTACGCATGCCTTGCAGAATTTCAATTAGCTACTGAAATGCCTTATCTCTCACCAAGAGATGTTTTGATGGCAGTCGACTAAAGCATCAATGTTTCATCACAAGGATGCTTTGATCAGAAGGATGATTTATTTTCTTTTTTCTTTCCTTTGTGATATTATAGTTGCAGGCTGACCCACTTGCCTTATCATTACCAATGGTGTCTGACGGGCGACTGGATGTTCTGGAACTTCAAAACCTGCACTTCCTTAAAACCAGGATGTCCGCCGTTTTCAGAGGATCACTGCTGATGACATAACTTCAGCTTGTCTAGAGAAGAGGCTGCTTATTCGCCTTGTAACTGTGCATGTAACAAACTTGTTCGGGTGCGAAATCGTTCATTCCATATAAAGTGAACGAATGTTGTTCTTCTATAAACAAATGTTCCTGAAGTATATGATATGTTCTCCAGTCGGGTTGAGATCACATCATCAAATGATTCCGCTGGAACCGGTCTTGGCTGTCGCCAGTGCATGGGGTGACGCAATTTACTATGGTTATTGCAGATGGCTACCGAATCGCTACTCGGATTCTGGTCATATTTCGCACAACCAATAAGGTCTTTCCAGCATTTTTTGGCAAGTACAAATGTCAACGCAAAAGGTCATTACAAACAGAGAACACCTCAGGTCATTTGTTCACCAAAATGGCGAAGTTTTGCTGCTTAGCATCGGGTAAGTAGCGATCCCGAATCGGGTGATATTCAGTATTTAGGCACTGTGAAAACTAAAATAGCTTCGCCACGTACGGCAATGATCCCTCCAAGATCACCTGGTGCATTTGATTTGTTCCACTAATGCCCAATGATAGTCAGTCTTCGAGTGCCCTGAAACATTCCCGGTTTTGTTACTTTCCTTAAGAGAACTCCAATGGAAGCTTTATAATAATATACGGAGGTGGTTCCGCCCAGGAAAGGTGACGTAGAGGAGTGGTGTCGCCTGGCGTGCCTTGTTACCTCAACATTCTTCTTCAAACACCAGAAGCTTGGCGTACTAAGGTCACATGGGTATGGAAGGGTACTTCTGCCTACCCATTCACTGATAGGAGCACACACAATCTATGCTCCGATTGGTCTCTTGGAACCTCAATTGGTCTGTTGTACTTTATGGTCATTCAAAAGTTATTCTAAGTTTTAAATTCAACTCAACAAATATTTTTACCACTCGGCATTTTGCAACAGTAGTTTAGGGGCAATAATTTCGCAAGCTCCATAAGTAAGGTCACTTACTTGACCTGACGTGAGCAGTAACGTATGCATTCGAATGTGGCATATGATAAGTACGTGCAGTTTCAATATGCCAAAACACGCTCCGGTTCATGCTTGGGCATACTCATCCATAGTTTGGTCACAGTGCACAACTCACGTTAAAACGTGCCAATTTTTGTGACTCGGATCCTTCACCGGATCTTGGAGCGCAATTAATCAACCAAGGTGGAAATTGGAAATCCAATATGAATTGTGAGATGTTGTCACTGGCTCGCCATTTTCGGTTCGCCAGCACGCTCAGTTTGGAGGTGTCAGGAGGTGGAAGCATCCCGGTGCGCTGGCGAAGGCAGCAGTGCCGTGTATACGGGCGAGGGTTAGTGGTGAACGTTAATGGGCTAAAGTTGGGCTTCGAAGTGTCAGAAAGCGCTCTTGCCGCCAGACTGCTTCAGGAGTGGCAGGCAAGTATAGGGTTCATTTCATTCATTTTTTCACGATACGAAAAGAGGCATATCGTCTTTTTGACAGCGATATCGATCTGGCTCTGCGATCGGATATAGAATCTGGTTGACTGGCGGATCCTCCACCTCTGAGAACAGGACAAAAATGCGAAAACCGTACGTCTTGGTTTCATTTTAATTTCGGACATGGTGGTATCCTTTTTGTCTGGTAGCTTCCCTCACGCTATGGACACAGTGAATACATGCTGCACCGCATTGCATTTCGACCATTCAGAAACATCGCAAGAAAATATGTGGCGAGACAGAACATTTACATGCAGTTTTAATCAATCAATGGAAACTCGGTAACGACTGTGCAAAGTTTACTTCAATCCAAAGGACAGTTAGTTGTAAGCAAAGGAACCCGCTCCTCAAACCACTACTTCTGACGTATAGCTGCTCCTTCCTTCGTCATTTGCTCGCGTTGTTTTCTAAAGATTGACCCACCCCTATTGTCCCCTTCCGCATCCACGCGCGCTATCACCTCAGCGAGCGAGGTGTTCGACTGCAAGCAATCCGGCGCACCGAACATGCGCAAATACGTCCGTGTCCGTGGGAACCGACGCCGTCGGTTGTGGACATTTTCGTCTCGCGATTCAGGAAGTGCTCGGTACTAGTGAGAGGTGACATCATTTGTGCCATCTCACACAAGTTACGAACACTTCCCTTCGAACACGTGGACTCCCTTCAGCGGTACACCATCCCGCACACAGACAGCTCTCGAACAGAGGTGGGCGCATGAAACGCCGTTGCCAGTGGCTATATGACGCGGCCATTCTCTCTGCCTCCTCACGCTGGTATGTTTTTGGTGTGAACCTATCGCAATTAACACAACTCTGTGTTATATCCGTGTGAATGACGAAACTCTCCATGATTTACATGATTCTTTGAGCAGCCTATTGGCTTTGACGACATTAGATCCAGCCATCCCCATTTTACGTCTTAACTCGTCTTACCGCCGTACATCAGGCGGAGAAAACAGCATTTCCCTGCTGGCTTTCGAGCCACGTGGGTTGGGTATCTCGAGGAGCGAAGTCGCCGTGCAACGGCAAAACGTGCCGCGCAGGCTCAGCACACACGGCCACTTCTGCTCCCTGCCAGGGACTTCTACCCAACGATTCCAGTGTGCCTACTCAACACCTGGCAATTTGTCTGGGATGTCCTTGCCGGTTGCGGAGACACAGACGTGAAGTGATCACCAGGGCGCAGCCAGGATTTTCTTAAGGTGGGCTGACCCAAAAAATAATGCCATGAAACAGAAATCGCTTTCGGTGCGCATCGCGCGCCGAAAATTATTCCATTCACGTCGTGAAAATCGCAAAATGTCTTGTTTAATCTGGTGTATTTTTGGTCCCTAAGGGAGGCCGGGCTCCGACCCACTTGGCTGCGCCTCTGGTTACCACCGCGTCATTTGCGCATAGGAGATACACCCATGCCGCTCAGCTACTCGCTGTGTGGTAGCAGTAAGCCTGTGTGTACCAGATGCTGCGCACCTCGGACAATGCGTGGTCATGCTCTGCAAGAATTTGGATTACAAACGTCACGTCACCTTGAACGAACGCAGTTGACATCACCTCGCGACATGTTCGATGGCAGCTCAGCCATCTGGGCGTGATTTCGCCCAAGAATCAGACGTCGGCTGTCGCGCAGTTTATGCTCCTAGCTGATTCATCTCATTTATACATCAAGTACAATAATTGAATAACCAGTAGTGATTGGCGCAAAATGACCTTGGCAATCGTTGTGCCCTCCAGCCCCCATAATGACACACTGTTCGTTTGATCACAATATAAATCAGCTGAATGTGCCAATGGATTATCATTGCTAGATTTGCGTGCTGTGCTCTGTGATTGTACCGTGACGTTAATTTGGTAAATAGTGATATAGATTACACACAAACACACACACACACATATATATATATATATATAATATATATATATATATATATATATATATATGCACATGTATGCATATATCCTGCTATCAAGGGCGTCGCCACCGGGGGGCAGGGGGCAGTCGCCCCCTGCCGTGAAACTGGGGGGCGCCCCCCTGAAATTTGAGGAGGCCCCTATCCGCAAATGCACAGCAAAAAGGTGAGCAAGGAGGCCGACCGGACAGAAGATCATGCTGTCAATGAGGCCTCAAGACTGACGAGGCCCCCAGGAAATATAATCAGGTATCTATAAGAGACGTAGAACAGAGATTGGGAGGAGGCCCCCAGGACGAAAAGGAGGTCCCATGACGAAAATGAGGCCCCATGACGAAAAGGAGGTCCCAAGACGTAGAACAGAGATGGGGAGGAGGCCCCCCAGGACGAAAAGGAGGCCCCCAGGACGAAAAGGAGGCCCCCCCGGGACGAAAAGGAGGCCCCAGGACGAAAAGGAGGCCCCAAGACGTAGAACAGAGATTGGGAGGGGCCCCCAGAACGAAAAGGAGGCCCCCAGGACGAAAAGGAGACCCCAGAACGAAAAGGATACACCCAAGGACGAAAAGGAGGCCCCCAAGACGTAGAACAGAGATTGGGATGAGGTCCCCAGGACGAAAAGGAGGCCCCAGGACGAAAAGGAGGCACCCAGGACGAAAAGGAGGCCCCTAAGACGTAGAACAGAGATTGGGAGGTGGCCCCCATGACGAAAAGGAGGCCCCCAGGACGAAAAGGAGGCCCCCAGGACGAAAAGGAGACCCCTAAGACGTAGAACAGAGATTGGGAGGTGGCCCCCAGGACGAAATGGAGGCCCCCAGGACGAAAAGGATGCCCCAGGACGCAAATGAGGCCCCCAAGACGTAGAACAGAGATTGGGAGGAGGCCCCCAGGAATAAAAGGAGGCCCCCAGGACTAAAAGGAGGCCCCCAGAACGAATAGGATGCACCCAAGGACGAAAAGGAGGCCCCACGACGTAGAACAGAGATTGGGAGGAGGCCCCCAGGACGAAAGACGCAGTCGATGCGCCCCCAAACTCCAACAACCAACCAACCAACCCCAGGACGAAAAGGATGCACCAAAGGACGAAAAGGATGCCCCCAAGACGTAAACAGAGATTGGGAAGGTCCCCAGGACAAAAGGAGGCCCCCAGAACGAAAAGGATGCCCCTAAGACGTATAACAGAGATTGTGAGGTGGCCCCCAGGACGAAAAGGAGCCCCAGGAAAAAGGAGGCCCCAGAACGCAAAGGAAGCCCCCCCAAAAGACGTAGAACAGAGATTGGGAGGAGGCCCCCAGGACTAAAAGGAGGCCCCAGGACGAAAAGGAGGCCCCCAGAACGAAAAGGATGCACCCAAGGACGAAAAGGAGGCCTCTTGGACGTAGAACAGAGATTGGAAGGTAGCCCCCAGGACGAAAAGGAGGCCTCTTAGACGTAGAACAGAGATTGGAAGGTAGCCCCCAGGACGAAAAGGAGACCCCGGCACGAAAAGGAGGCCCTCAGGACTGAAAGGATGCCACCGATACGGGCAAGAAGCCACCCAGGTTGGACGAAAAGGCTTCCGATGGGTGGCAGGATATTCTTAAGTTGGAAAACGAGGCCCCCAAGACGGAAGAGGATGCCCCTGCAATATAAAATTAAGACCTGATAGGTGATATTTCTCCGGACGCAATAGGGGCCCCAAGACGGGTAAGAAGGTCTCCGCAGGAATGAGAGAAGGCCACCGAGACCAGCCAGATGAGGCCCATATTTTGGAAGAGGAGGAACCTGGAAGAGAAGATCTAGGACTAGGACGCAAAGGCACCCTGCTAAGAGGGTAATGAGTCTCCAAACACAGATAAGCAGGCCCCTAATTTGAAAAAGGAGTCACCTAGGAGAGGGTAGGAGTCCCCAGAAATAAAGAGAGTGTCAAAAATGGCACGGAGGCAACCAGGAATGCAAAGGAGGCCCCAACACCGGAAAGGAGGCCCCAGAATATGAGAGGAGGCCCTAAGACGGAAAAGGAAGCCATTGGATATGAGATGAGGTTTCGGAGACGCAAAAGCAGGCCCCAAACGGGTGAGGTTCCACCGAGATAGAAAAGGATGATCCAAAGACGTGGCAGGAGGCACCTAATTCGGAAGAGAACGACACAAGATTGGAAATGAGACCCCATGATGAACGAGGAGGCCCCTAAAATAGGAGAGAAAGGCCATTGGATAAGAGAGATGGCTCCCAGGTGGAAAAGAAGGCTCGAAGACGGCTAAAAAGGTCCACGGGAAATAACAAGGCCACTAAGATAGGAAAGGTTGCCAGTAATTTGGCAGAGGAGGCGCCTGGAAGAGAAGAGGAGTCCACGAGGAGATAAGAGACCAACCCTAATATGGGTAAAGATCGAATCCAGAGCGCAGAGCAGGATAACGCACAGCAGGAGGCCCCCAAGACGTGAGAGGAGGCCCCTAATTTGAAAAAGAAGGCCTCTAGAAGAGACATGAGGAACCTGCCGGACTCGAGAGGAGTCCCTCAAGAAGGAGTAGGTCTCCAGGACCAAATGAGGCCCCCAAGACCGGAAAGAGTTCCCAGGAAATGAGAGGAGGCCATTAAGATGGGAGTGGTAGCAGGTATGGAAGGAGGTGAGGTTTCCAAAATTGAAGATCCCTCAAGACGGGTAAGGTTTTTCCAGGATAAAGGAGGAGCCACCCGAGGCGTGGCAGGAGGCCCCTAATTTGGCAGAGAATGCCCCTCGAAGGTGAGAGGAAGCCCATGCCACGTTAAAGGGGCCCCAGAATGCAAGAGGAGGCCCTCCAAGACGGGAGAGGAGGACCATTGAATATGAAGGAGGGTAGGAGACACAAGGAGACATCGAAAACCGGTAAAAAGGCTCTAGGAAATGAGACGACGCAACAGGAGGCCTATAATTTGCAAGAAGAACCCCCTAAGAAATAGTAAGAGTCGAGTCTGGGTATTTTAAAATCACGATATGGGCCCCAAAGATCCGGCCGGGGCCCCCGCAAATTACGCTGAGCCTGGGGTACCAAAAATTCACGCGCGGACCACGAAAATCATGCCAGGGGCACGACAGGTCGTACCGTGCCCCAACAGTCTCATTGGGACCAAAACAAATGAAGCCGGAGCAACGAAGAACAATCCGGACATGAATAATCACTCTGGGGGCCCAACAATGACGCCAAAAGCATCCAAAACGCATTGGACCCCAAAGAGTGTCGAGGCCGCTATAGCTCGCGCTAGGGATCCAAGAAAATGACGTCGGGCCCAAAAGATCACATTGGACCCAAAAAATTCGCGTCGCAGCCCTTGAAAATCACACTGGAGGCCCAGAAGGTCGCGCCGGTGCCCCAAAAGTTGTAGCTGACCCCAAAATCAATTTTAACCGGAATGTCACTCTGGGACGGAAAAAAAAACTCCCTTCAGTGGCCGCAGTGCTATATCAAAGGGGCAAATGCCCCCTCCATCCTGAGAGGGATAAGCTCCCAAGAATCGTGTCGGGGCCTCAAAAATCGCGCTGGGGCCACCAAAATTCGCGTCGGTCCACCAGAATTCGCGTATGGGTCTCCAAATAAATACGGCGAGCCCCGGAAAACTCGCTCCGAGGCCCGAAAAATTGCGACAGGAACGGCCAAAATCGCGTTGGGGCCACAGCTAAATACAACGCATCGCACAAACTCGAACCGGGCCCCCCAAATATCGCGCTTGGGACCCACAATTCCCATCAGTAGTCCCGTCGAGGCTCTACAAAATTGCCGTCTAGGGCCACACGTAAGCACAGCGTGACCACAAACACAAACACAAATCAAGCTGGAGCCCTCCAAAATAAGGATGGATTCCAACAACTAAATTCCCAGGTTAAAAAAATGGCTCTGAAGCACCAAACATATTATCAGATGCCTTCACAAATTGCGTACGGCACCCAAAAACAAACCGGATCTCGAACAATCGAGGTGGGATACAAAAACATGGCGCCAAGTGCTCGAGAAATCAGGCCGGGATTCGGACTTTAAAAAAATATCAGAAATGTTTCACAAAATCGTATTGAGCCCAGAAAACTGGGGTTGGGTCTCCGGAACCACGCGCCTGGGTGCGATAAGCCACTCTGGGACCTAGAAACATCGTACCGAAGCCCCAAAATTGTACTTGGGCCCCACAAGTGTGCGTCAGAAGCCCAAAATAAACACATCGGGACCCTAAGAGCACAACGGGGGCCGAAAATACAACGGACCCTCCAAAGCGCACAGTCTCACAAAAAGCGACAGGGCCTTAACACAAGCGTCGCAGCCATAAATATACATACCGGGAGGTCTAAAAAATACACCGAAAGCTCTCAAGGCACACAGGGGTCATGATAACGCACAATAGCCTGAAAAGGTGGCTGGGGCCGCAAAAGGCAACATGGTTCCAAAACAAACAAAAAGACCCGCGCTAAATAAACACATCGGGATCTTCGAAAACGCCCTGACACGTCAAAATCCTCGGTGTACAAAAATTCAACAAACCCTAAAACGAGCAGGGGATTCGAAAATGCTTTAGGCCCCTAACAAAAATGGATTGGAGCCATAATACACAATCATAACCAAGAAAGACGCAACGGGTAAAAAAAACACCGAGGCTTGGCCTCGGTTCGGTATCCAATCTGGGAGGATAGCAGCAAAGATATGAAGTGCATCAAAGCTCAGCGGAAACCGAATTTCATAGCTACCAGAAAATGTGGGAAGTAGGAAACTAATGATCGAATTTAATCAATCGACTTTTCGAAGCGAACGCCCAGGCGAATCATTCCATCACGCCAAATATGGTGCAAGTCTATCATGTGGCAGCAATTAGCAAAACGCAGAAGGCCTAGTAGAAACCATAGCATCGCACGAAGTGTGGCGAATGCACCGAATACGAAAAATGGGTGTGCACGTGCACTCACGTTGCCGTCGTGGCGACCGGGTGCTATGAACTGCAATGCCTGAAATTGTAATATTTTGTATTTTAAAGTGGTGGGTAATACATTTTACTTTGAAGTTATGGGCCTAATACATCTTCTAAACCCTGCTCGTTTTAGGGCTTTGTTGCGTTTTTTTGTGCACCGAGTATTTTTTACGCGTCGGGGCGTTTTCGAAGATCCCAATGTGTTTATTTAGCTCCCGGTCGTTTTGTACGTTTTGGAACCATGTTGCCTTTCGTGGCCCCAGCCTCTTTTCCAGGCCCTTGTGCGTTCTCATGGCCCCTGTGCGCCTTGCGAGCTTGCAGTGTATTTTTCTTAGAGCTCCCGGTATGTTTATTTAGGGCTGCAACGCATGTTTTAAGGCCCTATCGCTTTTTGTGAGACTTTTGTGCGCTTTGGAGGGTAGTTGTATTTTCTGGCAACGTTGTACTCTAAGGCTCCCGCTGTTTATATTCGGGGCTTCTGACACACATTTGTGGGGCCCCAGTATGATTTCGGGGCTTCGGTGCGATTTTTTCTGGGTCCCAGCGCGACTTATCGCGCCCAGGCACGTGGTTCCGGAGACCCAACGCCAGCTTTCTGGGCTCAACGCGATTTTTGTGGATCTTTTCTGTTTTTTTAATTAAAAGTCCGAATCCCAGCCTGATTTTTCGAACTTCAGACGCCATGTATCCAACCTCGATTTTTCGAGATCCGGTATGCTTTTCGGAGTCATACGCAATTTTTGAAGGCATCTTGAAAAAAATGTTCGGTGCAACAGAGCCATTTTCCTGACCCTGACATTTATTTGCTGGAATCTCTCCTTTTTGGAGGACTCCAGCTTGATTTTTGTGGGATACCGATCCGGGTTTGTGGTATAGGTGTAATTTCAGCAGTGTGAGGTAACTTATCAAGGGATACCAAAAGAAAACCTTAGAACTGAGTGGTGGAGTTAGGGTTGAAATCCGACCAATCAGAAACCATAGTGGTAGATTAGGCCCCTCCACAGGACAATTTAGTTGATGACTAATTATATTATTTCGAAATGTACCCTTTGACAAAATAGCGGTCGAAATCCAAGGACGTTTTAATGGGCGTAGGTGCCCTCCCCCCCCCCCCTGCAAATCCGTTTGCCCCCTCCTGCTTGACGCGAATATAGGTACTCCACTGGTCCCTCAATAATTTTCTGAAACATACGCCAATGGGGAAACGCCAACATTGAGGGGACAAATTACCCCTCATAAGCATACAATACAACATCCATGCCCCATATAAAATGGGATGAATGATGTTTGTAAATGCATTTTCTTCCAACAAACTTCTTTTCTGTTATTACAGCCTGCATGAGTAGAGCTTCCCAGCTTCCATACCTTCTCAACCTCATTTACAAAACGGTACAGCACAGCGAAAACGATGGGCGTGACGGCGTGGAATTTGAAGGCTTGGATTATGTATGTACTGACATTGTTGCATTGTTGCATTGTCATTTATGCATTGCTGTTCAATGCTTGTTCTTGCCGTGAATGTATTCGCTGAGGATATATTTTAGCTCGTGTGACAGTTGCCTTGCAGCCAGCACCAAATGTTATAAAAATAAATAAATTCCTAAGATGGCGCTCAGAAAACCAATGCAATCCACTTCTCGTTGTCACCTTTGCGAAATTGTCGTCCTTGGACTGAGAAATGGTCGTTCAAGCTTTGCTTATGACATCGAGCTGGTGGGAATAAATAACAGAAGTGATGAATCTAGCTATATTCAGTTAGACTTGGATGACTTAAAAGTGGGTTTATCAATGGCAGATATCTGTAATATATGCTTAGCACCAGCCCCGCCAGCTCGCTGCAATCTAGAGGCCAGCGGGAAGATTCGAGAAAGCATTGAGACGATGGTTTGTTTTGGCACTTATGTATGTATCCAAATATTACTTATTTATACCCTGGTATGGCCCAGTTTTCAGCGAAAATGATCAGTGCTATTGCGTTTTGAGTAAATGATGCATCATGCCAAGAACAAAAAAAAACGAATATAAAATCATGTTCCCCATCCTCGAACCATAGTATAAGAGCCTAAAAACAATATGAGACCCTAACACAATGGAGGCCCCCTTTCGGGGAACAGGAGGCCCCCTTTCGACCTTGCCCCCCTGGAAGGATTTCGTGGCGACGCCACTGCCTGCTATGTATTCATGATGACTACTCCATAGTGTGTAGTAGCAAGCTCCGAGAGCTCCAGTGTCGTAAAAGGACGTTCCAAGCGAAGACAGATCGGCATTGGAATTGCTGAGCGAGTGTAACGGCATGATGCTGTACGTCGAAGGGAAAACGGCAAACACAATGCCAACCGAGCTCCCCCTCCCCCCACACACACACACGTACAGACAGGTGCACAAGAGAGCTGCCCTGTGTTCGATATTGTAGTGAGCGATGCGTCTGCCAGGTCGGTTTGGCACCACCGACAGACTGACTGTACCAGTCGAGAGGCTGGGTATTCTGCTATCGATGTGCTACAGACCTGCCAACTCGGCTGTCTCAACATACTCATGTGCGCACACTGCGCGGAAACACGGGCAAACCGACCACACCTGGCATTGTTAACCTCAGAAGCCGACCACACCTGGTGTGGTTCACATCAGAAGCCGACCACACCTGGCGTGGTTCACCTCAGAAGCCGACCATACCTGGCGTGGTTCACCTCAGAAGCCAACCACACCTAGCATGGTTCACATCAGAAGCCGATCACACTTGGCACGGTTCACCTCAGAAGCCGACCACACCTGACGTGGTTCACCTCAAAACCCGACCACACCTGGCGTGGTTCATCTGAGAAGCCGATCACACTTGGCACGGTTCACATCAGAAGCCGACCACACCTGGCGTGGTTCACATCAGAAGCCGACCACTCCTGGCATGGTTCATCTCAGATGGCCTGAACTCGTTCTGCTTGTCTGACACGATTCTTCATCCTCATCTTGCCACGGTCCCGACGGTGTGTTTTTGCGATGGCAACGTATATGTCGTTTCTTTGCCCAGGGGTTTCAATGGCATGCCATAGGAAGATCTTATCCGACGGTAACCACATATGACGGACACGGGGCTGCCTGAAATCACGCAATGAGATCCAACGGTAATATATTGATAGTTAACATGGTTCAACTTCGGGGAGTTGGTCGGCATCACAAGATCTGTGATGATACACGTCACAATAATCTTCAGCGACGGTTTGTTAGGTAGGAACAAATGTCAATTGGAGCATATGGACATAGATTAGATATAACATACAAATGACGTATAATTTACTTGGAATCAGGCCATTACCGGAGCACTGGCTATTTGAGTCCGAGGCCATTAAAAAGTATCGCGACGCACACAATCGTATGCTGAGAGATAGCGTACGAACATCTGGGATGATTCATGTTCACATGCGTATCTGATCTGTGGCTGTGCAAAAGACGCTCAATTCAACTGTTTACTGTTTGTCTGTCTTGCACATTTCATTCGTATGGATAGTACAAATATATCATAAATTAGGCTGCTTAGATTAAACTCACCTACAACAAATGGCAACAAACAAATGACAACAAACGACAAGTGGGGAGGCTGACCACGGTGAAAAGAGTTTTGCATGTCAAATAACGAAACGATTTCTGTGAAATTCTTACTCCATTTGCCCAAGGCATCGAGTATTAGCAGCCATGTTTAAACACGTCCATTCATATCCTTGGCTGAGAGTCCAGCTACCGCTGGTCCGCGAGCGCTGCTCGGCCGGACTGACCTAGCCGGATGTAGATGAGGTAGTGGGCGGCCTGACGCGGCGCCTGCTCCAGGATGGTGCCGCGCATGCTGACGCCCACGATGCACGCTTCCAGCAGCACGCATCCGGCGAGTATCACCAAGTATCCCAGGATGTACTCAAACAGCTGCAGCTGGCACACCACGTCCGAGCTGAGCCGGGTCACGCCCAGCACCACCGACAGCACCACCAGCCTGCCGGAGGTGATGCAGGTATGTCACATCCGGCAACACCGACAGCACCACCAGCCTGCCGGAGGTGATGTAGGTACGTCACGCCCAGCACCACCGACAGCACCACCAGCCTGCCGGAGGTGATGCAGGTACATCACGTCAGGCACCACCGACAGCACCACCAGCCTGCCGGAGGTGATGCAGGTACGTCACGTCAGGCACCACCGACAGCACCACCAGCCTGCCGAAGGTGATGCAGGTACGTCACATCCGGCACCACCGACAGCACCACCAGCCTGCCGGAGGTGATGCAGGTACGTCACATCCGGCACCACCGACAGCACCACCAGCCTGCCGGAGGTGATGCAGGTATGTCACATCCGGCAACACCGACAGCACCACCAGCCTGCCGGAGGTGATGTAGGTACGTCACGTCAGGCACCACCGACAGCACCACCAGCCTGCCGGAGGTGATGCAGGTACGTCACGTCAGGCACCACCGACAGCACCACCAGCCTGCCGGAGGTGATGTAGGTACGTCACGTCAGGCACCACCGACAGCACCACCAGCCTGCCGGAGGTGATGCAGGTACGTCACATCCGGCACCACCGACAGCACCACCAGCCTGCCGGAGGTGATGCAGGTACGTCACATCCGGCACCACCGACAGCACCACCAGCCTGCCGGAGGTGATGCAGGTACGTCACGTCAGGCACCACCGACAGCACCACCAGCCTGCCGGGGGTGATGCAGGTGCGTCATGTCAGGCACCACCGACAGCACCACCAGCCTGCCGGAGGTGATGCAGGTACGTCACGTCAGGCACCACCGACAACATCACCAGCATGCCGGAGGTGATGCAGGTACGTCACATCCGGCACCACCGACAGCACCACCATTGATACGTGGGAATGAGTAGTCTAGAGGTAAGTTTCCCGTCTCACAATCGAAATATTGTGGGTTTGAGTCTTACCTGTCGCTGCTCTTCACCCGCGGCCAATCGGCGTGAGTGATTGGCGACGCTGCATGACTCAACGGTCGCCGTGTCGCAGAACCAATAACCCCACCATTGACACGTCACATCCAGCACCGTCCGCAGCGCCACAAGTGTGTGGTAGGCAACGCAGATGTAGGTACGGAATGTGGTAGGCAACGCAGATGTAGGTACGCGGATGTAGGTATAGGTACGGAAGCGTATCAGGATAATGAATGAGAAGGTACCTCATGCAAAACAGCTGATCTTCCCGGATGTAAGTGGAAGAAATTATCCGGGCCGTAGAAAAAAAAACAGCGGCGTCTTAGGCCATGTATTCCAAGCCGTACTTAAGCAGCAAAATGGGTTTAGGTTTTTTAGGCCGGAGTTTGTCGCCTATGATCACCTATGTATTCTAGATATTGATTTATCCCCATGGTCGAATTCTGAGCGATCTAGGTATTCCAGCAATTACGACAAAGTTCATATGCACGAAACGACGGTCATTCTTGAAATGCATGAGGCGAATGAAGAGCATTTACTAGTTATTCTACCAGGGAAAAGATCGTTTAAAACTTATCCGATTAAAATGCATAGTCAGAAGAGAACATTTAAAGCGATGCTCGAAAAGGGGACGCCTTAGTGCGTTTCTATGTACCCGGTACTGACTTTGACCTGCGTGCGTTTTCACCACCGACTCTTCAATTTCATTCGAACACCGGCAGTTGACACATTAACTTTCAAAACACTATTTAATTGTACTTTCTAATGCCAGCAATGTTTTCATGGCACCCTGAATAGCACAAGTACAACTGCGGGTCAGCAAGTAGGTACTGGATAAGGCTGAGGGAAATGAAACCATCGTAGTTTGATGGTTCGTAGTAGGTGGTTCTGTCGCACAAGGCCCATCGTAGTTTCCTGGTTCGTAGTAGGTGGTTCTGTCGCACAAGGCCCATCGTAGTTTGATGGTTCGTAGTAGGTGGTTCTGTCGCACAAGGCCCATCGTAGTTTGATGGTTCGTAGTAGGTGGTTCTGTCGCACAAGGCCCATCGTAGTTTCATGGTTCGTAGTAGGTGGTTCTGTCGCACAAGGCCCATCGTAGTTTCATGGTTCGTAGTAGGTGGTTCTGTCGCACAAGGCCCATCGTAGTTTCATGGTTCGTAGTAGGTGGTTCTGTCGCACAAGGCCCATCGTAGTTTCATGGTTCGTAGTAGGTGGTTCTGTCGCACAAGGCCCATCGTAGTTTGATGGTTCGTAGTAGGTGGTTCTGTCGCACAAGGCCCATCGTAGTTTCCTGGTTCGTAGTAGGTGGTTCTGTCGCACAAGGCCCATCGTAGTTTCATGGTTCGTAGTAGGTGGTTCTGTCGCACAAGGCCCATCGTAGTTTCATGGTTCGTAGTAGGTGGTTCTGTCGCACAAGGCCCATCGTAGTTTCATGGTTCGTAGTAGGTGGTTCTGTCGCACAAGGCCCATCGTAGTTTCATGGTTCGTAGTAGGTGGTTCTGTCGCACAAGGCCCATCGTAGTTTCATGGTTCGTAGTAGGTGGTTCTGTCGCACAAGGCCCATTCCATGACAAATCGACAATGGCATAAAATACAATATTTTATATTTTGATGAAAATATTTCCATGGGGTTATCTGATGCACCAAATCAAGCTATACCATTTTTAGAAAGATCAGGTCAACGGTCAACGGTCAAGGAGTTATAGCCTGGGGAATTTCTGAGATGTCACCGAACAATGGTGTCTTTTGAGATCCTTAATGCAATGGAGGACAATCCGAATTGTGCAAAAGTATATATCGGTTAACTCATAATAATCCACTGCATATTTTGGCTATTTCGGAAATTTTGTTTACGGCTATTTGAAATCGTGACATCATGACCCAAGGTCACGTGACCTACTTTAACTATCGGGACAGTCACGATGCGATTTGAAAAAGTGCAGAAATAAAGTTCGATATCTTATCTTTCGAAGCAAAAAAAATATGGTTTTGTACCTAAGATCTACATATTCGTTCAAAATTAGGCATGCATGGTTGTTTTTGCGCTAGTTTATCGTGGCGTGTTTTAATATTTGTTCAGAAACGTATATTACTGAAATACAAGCCTTTTGATGTTCGTGACACGCGATGGGATGAGAATGTTAGTCATCTGATCTTGAGTGTTGTGTTGCACAAGTGTTCCACCTCGTCGTGAGGTCAGGGGTTAAACAAATGGCAGAAATGTCTCCGAGTTGTGGTAGGTGGCCCATTCCACGACAAATCGACAAGTGAAGGGACCAAATTACACTTTATATCTCGATGAAAATGCTTATATAAGGTTCGTTTGTCTCTATAATCCAGATGTGTAATTTTGGGAAAGATCGAAGCAACGGCAAAGGAGTTACTGTATTGGACACCTAAGTATTTGGAGACCGGGAACTCAATGAAAAGTAGCACGAATTGCACGAAGCTATATATCGCTGAACTCGTCGCGATCCACTGCATCTTGCGCCAATTTCGACTTTTTTTGTTCACGTGTTTTTTTAAATCGTGAGCTTGTGACCTAAGATAACGTGACCTAATTGGACCTTCGAGACAGTCACGACGCTATGTTGAAAATTCAGAAGCGACGAAGGTTGATTTGTGAAATCCTAGATCGTCACTTGTAAGGAGAAAAGTAATAGAAATGTTTTCACCTTATGCAATATATTTCTGCCTCAATGTCAGCATATCAAAAATGTATGACCACATTTTAGCGACACCACTGAAGGGCTTTATCACCGCCAATCACTGTAATATCAACCTTCTGGCATTTCACACCCCACATACTGGAACCGAAAAGATGAATCTCATTGACTGGGTAATCGCATTCATCTTGAACTGCTTGAGAACAAATTTGGCGCAGACGCATCCATTGACACATGCTGACCTTGAAATGAATGGCATTGTATCATGAGCCGTCTACATCGGTGTAATTCAATAAAGTAACAGAATTACACAATGCAATGCACTACAATAATGTGTTGCAGTACAGTATTATACTGCAATGTAATGTAATGATATACAGATCTGCAGATCATCCCATGCCTTGTCAAAATCCCGGTTCAGGCTGATGATCTATCACTGCGATAATATGAATCAATACAATCTGTATCAGCGCGCAAACTAACACGTCTCACTTCACCCAACTACCATCAACACACGCCCCGCATCGGAAAGCAGTTTATGAACTATTACGGTGCTGTGGGTTACTGGTGCGACCTTGTGATACCCCTGTGTTCCCTTCACCGTGATGGCTTTCGAAAGCGCTTGGTGAGGTGGGTCGTGACGTCATTTCCTCCTGCTTTGATACAAATATGAATTTGATGCAGCTGGCTAGCTTGTGCGACAGATACTCAAACATGTCATCGGCCGTCAGTATCTGGTTGTTAGCGGGCGCTTGAGGCTCTCTTGAGCCTCAAGGCACGCTTGGCTGTGCCCCCGATGCCATCGAAAGAGCCCTTGCCATGAGATGTGACCAAAAAGCTACTCACAGGATACCCCCAAATCTGTCTGATGGTGAAACGCATTGACGAAGTCATGCTTATTCGTATGCTGCCGTCTGTGGAATAAATATTGTTTGAGGTCAGGCACTGCGGTTCGAATTTCTGGGACAAGCCGTTGCAGGAACGCATGCACCATGTCGGTGTTGTGCTTTGGGCCGTCAGAGATACAGCAGTAGCTAAGATGACACAATACCTCGTCCTCACGCCAGTGCACTACAAACGGGTGCACAGTACACTTGGACGAATCCCAGTGGAAGCCTTGAGCTGCATCCTGCACCACAAATGAATAATATTCAGCGAAATCGTACAAGACAATCACTTCGCCCTCCTTGCCAGTAGCCTTTGAGTAGGTGAAGAGCTGACCTTGTTTGTCAGCCACAAAGTGGTGTCTGGTCAGCTCCACGATTTGCTGGCTCAAATATCGCATGCTTTTCTGTTTGGTCTAGACTATTTCTGCGAGTGTACGGTGATGCGTGCTCACCCACTGTGTGTACCTAATCTCATTATCCATGTCATCATCTGGGGATAAATCACCTTTACTCTCTTCTCCTGATTTGCCCGCGAGGATAATTCTCAGAAAGTTCATCAACCCGTCTTCACCAGGGCAGTCCTCACAGTTGAGCATCATGCAATCACGGTTTTCCGTGCCACATACAGCGTGATCGAAGAGATTACGGCATTTGAGACCGCGAAGGCCGATAGTGGATATGAGCAGTTTTGGGTTTTTATGGCAAGTGCATATGAACACCGAGTTCGTCCCACTGCTGCCTGCCAAGATGCAATGCTTCGGACGAAGGGCAGCAAAGGTTAAGAAGCCGGTACGAGGGTTTTCAGAGTTCTGCTTTTATAGATCATATATCTCACAAAAAAAATCCCAAAACAAGCCTTTTCTGAACTCTATTTTTGGTTCCATCAACATGTCGCACCGTGACACGGTCGGTCTTGCCGAGACACATCCGGCTGATCTGGTCCGACTAATAAAATAGCTTTACTTTCACCTTGACTGTGTCCGACACCATCAGAAATTTCCTCGCTTCACAGGCAGCACGTTCAGCGAGGGTGAGCAGTGAGCATTGGGCACCCAAACATGGTGCCACCCCTTGTTCGTGCCCTTCCTGATATTTCACTACATTCGCAGATTTTTATTTTCGCGGGGCAATGAATAGTTATGCGAATGGTTTCTCAGTCATGAGAATGTGATTGCTATATTGTGGATGCTTCTTTCTCCTTGTAATGAATGGTAAAGTATAACTCATAAATCATCTACTACCACAATTTGGAGACATTTCTGCCAGTTTGCATAAACCTTGACCTCACGAGTTAGAACACTTGTGCAACACAACATTCAGGATCAGATCACTAACATTATCATCCCATTACGTGCCTCGAACGTCAAAAGCCTTGTATTTCAGTAATATACCGTTCTAAATACATATTCATACAGGTCACGATGAACTAGCACAAAAACAACCATGCATTCCTAATTTTGAACGGATTTACACAGTTTTAGGAGCAAAACCCGATTTTTTATTATTTTTTGCTTCGAAAGATAAGATATCGAACTTCATTTCCACACTTTTTTCAAATCGCCTTGTGACTGTCCCGAAAGGTAAAATAGGTCACGATGCCACGATTTCAATTATCCCGTAAGCGACAATTTCGAAATAGCAAAAAGATACAGTGGGCGATTGTGAGTTCACCGATATATACTTTTGCACAATTCAGATTGTTTTTCATTGAGTGAAAGACATTAAAAGACACCTTTGCTAGGTGACATCTCAAAAATGCCCGAGGCTATAAATCCTTAACCGTTGATTTGATGGAAAAAGCAATCTGATCTGACGACCTAAAAATGGCACAGCTGAATTCGGCGATTCAGATAACCTTACACAAATATATTCTTCGAAATATAAAATATTTGGTGTTATTTTGACCATTTCACTTGTCGATTTATCGTGAAATGGGCCACAAGAAGTTAGCTTACCACTAAGATATCAGGCGTTCACATTTTTTGCTGTACTTCCTGAGTAGAAGAAGCCGGGAAGTAACCGAATGATACAAGGGGCGGCAAATTTGCATATCTACCATGCTAAAATGAAGTACTGGCTTTCCTTGTCATGAATGCTTCCTCCATGGAAGACGTGCATGAAATAGGCTAGGCCATTTGAATCTGGAGAATATTGGATTACTTCGAACATGAAAAGTTTCTCCATCAACAATCCAGGTTCAGCTACAATCAACAATCGTTGAGCTATAACTGTTTCAATGGAGCGTCCGGCATATGTCTGAGTTTCTGTCAGTCTGGTCGTCAAAAGACGCAATGTATGTGAAAATCGTGCTAACCATACGGGAAAGCAAACCTCGCCACCCTGCTGTGCGAAAAAACGGATTTAGTTTGGAAGGGTTTAAAAAAACAGACACCATCTCACAAACACCGTTTAACAGAAACTATATCGCAGACATGGCCGATCTCGGCAACCGCTGGCTCGATCTTCATGAAACCTACACCAAGCGATCGCCTGTGTGCCAGAGGCGTGATATTTGGGCCTTCGTGACCTTGTGTCAGGTCAAAAGTCACCAAATGGCCGAAAAAAAAACATTTTTGTTTTTGGCTCACCGACATGGCCGATCTCGGCAACCGCAGGCTCGATCTTAATGACAACTTCACCAAACGATCGGCCATGTGCCAGAGGCGTGCGGTTTGTACTTTCGTGACCTTGGGTCAGGTCAAAGGTTACCAAATCAAAAAATCCTCGCAGACATGGCCGATCTCAGCAACTGCTGGATCGAGCTTAATGACACCTTCACCAAACGATAGGCCGTGTGCCAGAGGCGTGCGGTTTGCACTTTCGTGGCCTTGGGTCAAGTCATAGGTCACCAAACCGCCGGAAAAAAAATCCTCGCAGTCATGGCCGATCTCGGCAACCGCTGGGTCGATCTAAATGAAACCTTCACCAAACGATCGGCCGGGTGCCAGACGCGTGCGGTTTGGACTTTCGTGACCTTGGGTTGGGTCAAAGGTCACCAAATCGCCGAAAAAAACAATTTTTGGCTCACAGACATGGCCGATCTCGGCAACCGCTGGTTCGAGCTTAACGAAACCTTCACCAAACGACCGGCCGTGTGCCAGAGGCGTGCGGTTTGTACTTCCGTGGACCTTGGGTCAAGTCAAAGGTCACCAAATCGCCGAGAAAAAAAACGAAAAAAATCCTCGTAGACATCTGGCACACGGCCGATCGTTTGGTAAGGGTTTCATTAAGATCGAGCCAGCGGTTGCCGAGATCGGCCATGTCTGTGAGCCAAATATTGTTTTCGGAGATTTGGTGACCTTTGACCGGACCCAAGGTCACGAAAGTCCAAACCGCACGCTTCTAGCACACGGCCGATCGTTTGGTGAAGGTTTCATTAAGATCGATCCTGCGGTTGCCGAGATCGGCCATGTCTGCGAGGATTATTTTTTGTTTTTCGGCGATCTTGTGACCTTTGACTTGACCCAAGACCACGGGAGTGCAATCCGCACGCCTCTCGCACACGGCCGATGGTTTGGTGAAGTTTTCATTAAGATCGAGCCAGCGGTTGCCGAGATCGGCCATGTCTGTGAGCCAAAAATTGTTTTTCGGCGATTTGGTGACCTTTGACCTGACCCAAGGTCACGAAAGCCCAAACCACACGCCTCTAACACACGGGCGATCGTTTGGTGTAGGTTTCATGAAGATCAAGCCAGCGGTTGCCGAGATCGGCCATGTCTGCGAGGTGGTGTCTGTCAAACGGCGTATGTGTGATGGTGTCTGTTTTTTAGACCCTCCCTTTAGCTTTTATCATAGACACCACTTGACGTATATCGAGAGATGGAAAGACATTGATGCACATATACAACATCTCATTGATTCGCATGCCCAGAATATTCTGCTCACTCCTCTCTCGGCCTCTCGTTCGCTTCCTGTTCTCTCTCGGTCCCGATTTCGCTCGTGCTGTCCCTCTCACTCTCCCACTGGCCCTCTGCCTCGGCCGGCTGGTGCGGGAAGCCGTCGGCGTGCAACGACAGCCCGAGCCTCCTGCAGCAGCTCTCTGTAACGACCGGCGCCGACCAAGAGACCAGAGGTCAAAGGTCACGGCGGCGCCGCCCTGGGGGCCAGTCGCCGGCCGGCCGGCAAGAGGTAGCGCGTCGGAGACCGCCGCGTCGCCGCCTCTCCCATGCGGGTCGGCTACCAGTCTGAAGCGATGCAGGTGTTCGGAGTGGAAGACAAGAGGCGTTTGTAAAAAAAAAACGAGACGCATTTACCAATGACAATACACCGAGTTCTTACTCGATCATCTGTTTTCGTTGACGCACACGTCAAGGTAATAATGCGATTAATGGGTGAAAGATGGATGAAGGCTGCCATTCTGGAAGTGACGTCACGTTTAGTTTGGGTGTAATATGTACCCCATGGGCATATGGGGAAGAATACCTCAAATGCTTCTTTACTTCGAATTTAATTGCAAAGATTCAGTAGTATTTTATTATAACTTACTGCTTGTTAACAAAACGAATTTACAGACGACCCGATATTTATTTCCGGTTGAAGACGGGGTCAGTGACAACTACCCGCCTTTTCCCACCGATCCGATCCTCCAACCCAGGCATGAACAACGGCACTGGAACACAAATCACATGGTGTCCTGCGAGCATCCCCCAAATTATAAATCTTACGGCACTCAAACACAAATCACATGGTGTTCTGCGAATATCCTCCCAATACTAAGTTTTACGCAGCGATTGACTTAGCTTCTTTTCTGGCTCATCGCTCTTTCGCTAACATGTTCTTAAACTATCTCTCTCACAAAACACATAGCATGCGGAGTCGACTGTATCTTGCCGTATTTTAAGCCGCACATCGGAGCGGGCTCCGGAAGTTTGGGCCTCTTAATTCAAGCAAATCTAGCATTGCACCAATGATGCACTATTGACATTCTGATAACATAATGCATTGTGGAGCCCCGCCAGGCCTCATGAGGTCTGGTCTTGATTGCTCAGACTTGTGCTCGACTCGAGTTGAATCGAGAATCGACTCATGAATCAATCGTTTTTGGATGAGTCGCGAGTTGAATCGATTCTTTTCCCAAAATATATCTTGAGTCGTGAGTTGAATCACATCTTTCTTTTTAAAAAATGAGTTGAATCATGAGTCAATCATTCAAATCACAATGAGTCATTTGAGTCTTGTGACTCAAATGCAAGTTATGAACAAATGATATAAAGCATGTATCTTTGTGAATAGTATGCCATGACAAAAAGTAGGGAGTAAAAACACAGCATAATTATTCATGCTTAGCATTACAATTGTCAACTTGTCAGCTGCCAGTGAGTAAAGAATGAGGGGTACTGAAGTTATTTACCAAAAACCAATGACAATAACTACAAATAAGTATTAATGTTAAGCTTGGTATTCACAATCAGCATCATGCATGAGTCAATCCTAGTGCCAGGAACACAACACAGAAATGGGTTGTGATTGTGAAAAAGAATATGGAACCGAAACGGTCCTGCACTGCAATAGGCATCTGCACTGAATAAAATTGCGTTGGTTTGTTATTTGTCACACGCGCGTCTGATATCATATCAGACGCGCGTGTGACAAATAACAAACCAAGGTACCTTTACTAGAAGGTAGATCGAAGTTTTCCTTCAAGCCCGCATGACGTCATCCGAAGGTTTTTTTAATATGGTATCAATTTGGTTGCAGAAGACTTTTCTCAAATCATACGCAATGGTCACTTTTATTTTGCTTCCTCTACAAGCAAATATATTTGTCTTCCGCTCACCAGGTGAGTTATAATCTTGTCCCGTTCTTTCCAGTGAACATTTGTTCCGACGCATTTTATTCTCATGCATAGACAAGGTTGGATTTGTGCATTGTAATCCGGCATGTGGAGAGGAATATTTTGTAGTCATCCAGTATGGAGGATATTTTTCTTCAAACCTTATGCATCGTAACTCAATTTGCACCCATTTCAGTGAATTTTGAGCACTTTTACTTGATCACAGCAGCTCATTATCAAACAGTTAATAACTTAGGAAATTCAACCTCCAGATGAGAAAACAAGAAATAATTTTCTGAAGAGGATAATGTTCAGGATTCCAAAAATCCAGGAGCAGCCTATTTTTCCAAACATGTACCTACCTACCTACATTGACATACAGCAGTTGTTGAAAACAGCTTTTTCTAGGCCAGCTAGACCCAGGGCATGATACATTCTTCCTTGATGAATCTTGCATGGATTATTGATGATACATGCATAATTGAACATTTATGTACAATACCATTGTGATCTAGGAATGCCTTCCTGAAACTTTCCATGAGTTGCAGTCTGATTTCCTGTAGTATGAATTCAGCATCTAGATAGAATGTTGGAATGGAACACATCTCTGTTTCAGGTGTCATGCCTTACTGTGCAGTACCAGAGGATAGAAGTGGAACTGGGCAGGCAACTTTAATAAAGAAGAAATCTGGTTACACCATTTTCATCAGGATTCTGCCTAAGCAAAATCTCTTGGCACACAATAAAACATGTGTCTAAGTTGTCAAATGTAGGGGAACCAAGAGTATGCTCCAAGCATTTAAAAGAAATTGATAAGAGAAGAAACCTGAAGCAAGAACTGTTTAACCTTGCCTCTTTGCAGAGAAGCAAATGTCTGCTACCATCAGCTATTCCCACCATAATATTCACACCAGCCAAAACCCAGGGTAATCCTGAAACTTTTCTGTATTATTGCTGTTTACATCATTTGTAAGATTGCTTTGTTGTGTTTTGCCTGCTTTGTTTGCATATTGGCAATGTTTTTCCTCCACCAAAGAAAAAGATGGATAGGCCTGGTTAGGTTATGTCCTTTTATTTCAAGATTTTGATACTTTTATCTGAGAAACTAGATTAGGCTAGCTAATTTTATGTTGGGTTACCTTGCAATTTCTAAAGCTTTAAATAACTAGTTATTGTATATGACCCAATTGAAAGCCCTCCTTTTTGGTTTTGGTATTATTTTGCTTTTCAACCAAGATTAAGCATATGCAATGGAAATGAGTGGTTACACTATCTTAGTCATGTTAATAAGCATGCATTCAAACATCTCTATCAAAACCTTGTTTGTGATCTAAACTGGAAGTCTACCAAATTTTGTGCTTGTTGGTAGAAAATATGTTCTTAGTGCATAGAAATAACAATCATGATAAGACCCTCATGTCAATCATTTACCACTAAGTTATAGTTACACTAAGTTAGGGTCAAAGGTATGAGAAATAGATGATTTGGGTCAGATCTGCTGACTGAAATGGTGCATTTATGAGCTGCATTTCTTTTTACAGAATGGACAAAGAGTGATATCAGGTGACAAATATATCAATTAGGTACATTTACATTTGAACACATTTTTTATCTCCTATATATGAAGAAAATGTGGGCTGGATATAACATATTTTAACCAGTTTGTATATTTCTTCTGTTCTATCTTAAAACTTAGTCTGGAATAAAAGCATAATCTTTTTTGTTGAAAAAAATAGCATTGTTCTTGTCATAGGAACACATGTTCAACTTTATTGATGAAAAGTATCAAGTATTTCGGAATGTGTGGCATTATATAGGTTTTGTTCAGGTGATTGGAGCACGATTGCTCGAAGTCCTGACCTGTGTAATTTAGTAATGTCTCAAACTTATATATAAAGGAGAGGTTATCATGAGATAACAAGTGAGTGATGCCTATATTGAGGTTGATTCTTTCCATCGACAATTATAGGATTTGTGTAAAATGGCAAACATGCATAAGAAGTCCCTGGGCCATTTTTGATCACAATGTTGTTTTTCTGGTGTTTTCTGATGTGACTTCAACGAATTTGACACTCATTCATTTGGAAAATGAAAACTTCCCAAGATATAAGCACTTCAAGTTCAAGTACTTCTATCTAAGAAATCAGTCCAAGAAAATAATTTGACTACAGATACATGCTATCCCACCTCAGCAGCATATGGGAAGTGTGGGGAAAGGGTTTTGGGTGTGGTGGTATATAATTAAAAATAACATACAATTAAATTAAATCAATTAAATTAACTTAAATCAATAAAAATTAATGTAACCTAACCTAGCCTACTGATGGTGGACGGCCTAAAACCTACCGATGTTGAATCACTTAAACGCACTGATATTGGATTACTTAAAACCGACGGATGTTGGAGTACCTAAATATGATTTTAAAATGTGACTTCCAAAACAAATCGTAGAGGACTGTCCATAATAGCCACTGTACGTGAAGGGCATACATCGTGAAATATATATATATATATATATATATATATATATATATATATATATATATATATATATATATATATATATATATATATATATATATATATATATATATATATATATATATATATATATATATATATATATATATATATATATATATATATATATATATATATATATATATATATATATATATATATATATATATATATATATATATATATATATATATATATATATATATATATATATATATATATATATATATATATATATATATATATATATATATATATATATATATATATATATATATATATATATATATATATATATATATATATATATATATATATATATATATATATATATACAAATACACAAATATATGTTACGTGGGCTATATGGGGCCTCCTGTCGGTGGCGGATCCAGGGAGGGAAGTTGGGGCATATGCCCCCCCCCATGGAAGGTAGCGCCCCTTCGACCAGAAAAATGCGTCCCTCCGCGAAGGCTCGAGTGCACCCCATCCCCATCGAATTTTTCAGCCAGAGGCGCCCCTCGGCGGGAAAGGCACCCCTGAAGGTACTTTCGCGGTGGCGCCACTCCAGACACGTGTCCCCGCCCCCAGATGACAATTCCTGGATCCGCCCCTGCCTCCTGTGGCAGCTATGGGTTTCCTGTGGCGGCTATGGGACCTCTTATGACGATAGTGGGCCTCCTGTTGCGGTCTAGGGGTGCGGTCAGATCATTTCAGGCGGTCTTCTGTGGTTACCTTTCAGAAACTCTCCTGCCACTGGGGAGAAGAAGCTATGGCGCACTTAGCCCCCCCCCCCGACTGTCCTTTCTTCAGCTCTTGAACGAGGGTGACGAACAGGTAAAATGGACGGTAGAAGGAGCCTACCAATATCGGGAAAAATCCCTTTATTTTGGAGGCGCTTGATGGTGAGCCTGCCGGAAATGGTTCATTGTTAGGCAGGAAGATTATTACTGGGTCATTTAGGATACCCTTTGCTGAAGCTAAAGAATAGGTCTTTCAATTGGAATACGTCAAAGTACTCTATATTGCCATAAAATATGCAAGATAGCGTAGAGAATATCGGTAAAATTGCATGTAAACCAATGGTGAAGGGAAACCTTCAAGCCCGCTACCAAACCAACTTAGTGGGGGGCCCGGTAACAAACCAACGCAATTTTATTCTGTGCAGATACCTATTGCAGTGCAGGACCTGGGTGCTATGTTGAGGTTAGGTGATGTGTGTCAGGTATATATGATTCAGGTTGTGCATCATGCTGATGTGGATTGAAGTATTATGCACTCATTGCTTTGCATATGCATTGGCAACCATTCATCTCGTTAATTAATTTTTTGAGTCAATTACTTTATGCACATGCACATGCATTTATCTGTATATATATATATATATATATATATATATATATATATATATACACCAACCATTACAGTTCATGACAAATTATAAATAATGGAGGTGAATAAAAGTCATAGCAGAAATAATATATTCAACAGATGTTTCGATGTTAGAGCATCTTCGTTGGTGTCTAAATAAATACTAATTCCCTTCTTTAATTAGACACAGATGAAGATGCTTGACATCGAAAACGTCTGTCAAATAAATGATTTGTATCTATAACTTTGTTTTCACATCACATATATATATATATATATATATATATATATATATATATATATATATATATATATATATATATATATATATATATATATATATATATATATATATATATATATATATAAGATGATTTGATATCAAACATCTGTGACATCAATTATTTTTGCTATAACTTTGTTTTCACCTTATATATATATATATATATATATATATATATATATATATATATATATATATATATATATATATATAAAGTGTCGGCAGTGCACACTGAATCATATGGCTCATGAGTCTGATACCACTGAGTCGGATCTGAATCGATTCAAATTTCTGTCAGTCTGTTTGAGTCGTGAGTCGAATCATGCTTTGTGAGTTCTGAGTCTGAATTGAGTCCAATCAAATAATTTTGACCCGCTCTGAATCATGAGTTGAATCGGATCTCAAGATCTATGAGTCAAATGTGAGCAGACTCAAAACATTTGAGTCGAGCACAAGTGCATCTGACCCGGCCAACAGAGCGTGGACCCGCCATCTGACCCGGCCAACAGAGCGTGGACTCGCCATCTGACCCGGACAACAGAGCGTGGACCCGCCATCTGACCCGGCCAACAGAGCGTGGACTCGCCATCTGACCCGGCCAACAGAGCGTGGACTCGCCATCTGACCCGGCCAACAGAGCGTGGACTCGCCATCTGACCCGGACAACAGAGCGTGGACCCGCCATCTGACCCGGACAACAGAGCGTGGACCCGCCATCTGACCCGGCCAACAGAGCGTGGACCCGCCATCTGACCCGGCCCACAGAGCGTGGACTCGCCATCTGACCCGGACAACAGAGCGTGGTCTCGCCATCTGACCCGGACAACAGAGCGTGGTCTCGCCATCTGACCCGGCCAACAGAGCGTGGACTCGCCATCTGACCCGGCCAACAGAGCGTGGACTCGCCATCTGACCCGGACAACAGAGCGTGGACCCGCCATCTGACCCGGCCAACAGAGCGTGGACTCGCCATCTGACCCGGACAACAGAGCGTGGTCTCGCCATCTGACCCGGCCAACAGAGCGTGGACCCGCCATCTGAACCGGCCAACAGAGCGTGGTCTCGCCATCTGACCCGGACAACAGAGCGTGGACTCGCCATCTGACCCGGCCAACAGAGCGTGGACCCGCCATCTGACCCGGACAACAGAGCGTGGACCCGCCATCTGACCCGGACAACAGAGCGTGGTCTCGCCATCTGACCCGGCCAACAGAGCGTGGACTCGCCATCTGACCCGGACAACAGAGCGTGGACCCGCCATCTGACCCGGTCAACAGAGCGTGGACTCGCCATCTGACCCAGCCAACAGAGCGTGGTGTGACCCAGCTGCGCAGTTGGCCTCCGCTGCCGCCACAGTCGTGTACTGTCTGACCCAGGACGTGTGGTCCGATGATGGGGTCGCCTGGCAGCCAACCGGAGCAGGTGTGCTGTGTGTATTGCCGCCGCCGCGCAGCTGCCAAACGATCCGGAAGGCAGCCTCCCGCAGCCGCCGATACCGACAGACAACCGATAGACAGAAATGGTGTGGGAGAGGCAAGCAGTCTTAGTCCCGGGTGTTATACAAAATCTCACTGAATTTCTAGAACTCCTCGGATTTGAGGACATCATGATTCTTCGACTAGGTTTCAGTCATGGATGTTCTCCGTGCTTCACCGGATACACTTGGGTACCCGGTGCATATTATGATAGCCATATCCCACTCGGGTATTCGACGCAAATTATGATAACCATATCCCACTTGGGTACCCGGCGTATGTTATGATAGCCATGTCATTACCAGCATTCCAGCTTAGATCAAATGCAAAATATTAATAATTACAAGCAAACGTGATCACAAACCTATATACAGCACAACAGTACGCACAAAGAGTTCTAACATGAAATGAAATGACACACACTAAGCGGGCGCAGGTAAGAAGGAATGCTCCACAGTAAGTACGGTTAGCAGCATGGGCGTTAGGTGTTCGAGGAATGGGTTGCTTGAAGTGTCACCATAAGCAGAGCTGAACAGCAAGCAGCAGCAGAAAACAAGCCAGACGCTAGCACCAGCCGGCCACGGTCGGCCAGGCCGCACACAGTAGACTACAGCAGGCCGCACCGAGACAGTACGCAGGCCAGTGGTAGCCAGACACTGGGAAATGACAGCAGACGACAGCAGACAACAGCAGACGACACCAGACAACAGCAGAGGACAGCGGACTAGAGCAGACAGCAGACTGGAGCAGACTACAGTAGGCTACAGTAGACTACAGCAGACGACAGCAGACGCCAGTAGCCTACAGCAGACGACAGCAGACTAGAGCAGACTACAGTAGACTACAGTAGACTACAGCAGACGACAGCAGACGCCAGTAGCCTACAGCAGACGACAGCAGACTAGAGCAGACTACAGTAGACTATAGTAGACTACAGCAGACGACAGCAGACGACAGCAGACGACAGCAGACGACAGTAGACGACGGCAAACGACAGTAGACGACAGCAGGCTACAGCAGACGACAGCAGACGACAGCAGACGACAGTAGACGACGGCAAACGACAGTAGACGACAGCAGACTACAGCAGACGACAGCAGACGACGGCAAACGACAGTAGACGACAGCAGACTACAGCAGACGACAGCAGACGACAGCAGACGACAGTAGACGACGGCAAACGACAGTAGACGACAGCAGACTACAGCAGACGACAGCAGACGACGGCAAACGACAGTAGACGACAGCAGACTACAGCAGACGACAGCAGACGACAGCAAACGACAGCATAATAGAGCAAACTACAGTAGACTACAGTAGACTACAGTAGACTACAGTAGACTACATCAAACGACAGCAGACGACAGCAGACGACAGTAGACGACAGCAGACGACAGCAGACGACAGTAGACGACGGCAAACGACAGTAGACGACAGCAGACTACAGCAGACGACAGCAGACGACAGCAGACGACAGCAAACGACAGCATACTAGAGCAAACTACAGTAGACTACAGTAGACTACAGTAGACTACAGCAAACGACAGCAGACGGCAGCATTCGCACTCAATGGCGACTGGCGGAGAGGTCTCAGGTAATGAGAGGAATTGTCAAGATTTTAAGACCCAGAACATGAGACCCAAATTAGGGACATCCCAGGCTCCTTTTCAAGAGGATGTCTTAATTTGAAAAATGAACAGAGCTGAACTAAACAGAGTTGATACTCCTTCTCATTTCGATATGAGAAGACAAGACGGAAGGTTCCGTGATGTAAGGGGAGACCCCCAGGAAGGTAGGGGGGGGGGGCCGCAGGAAGCGAGAAGATGGCGCGAAGATCAGCTGCGTGGCGTGCTATTAAGCCCATTATCGACACCAAAAAAGGCTCTCATTGAGTTCAACCTCAGGTCCTACCTGAGCAGCTAAATCAATACTTCGTTAGTGTCGGACCTAAGGCATCAGCAGAGGTCAAACGCCAGGCAAACATGCCTGCACATACACCTCCCAGTTGCCGGCTATCGCGCGTAGCCGGCAGCTCCTATAAAGTATCCTCCTATGAACCAGCTCCTATAAAGTATCACTCATATCCCTCGAACAGCTAACCAAAATTGTCATGGACATGAGGAGCACAAGTGCTTGCGGACCCGACGGGATCTGTATTAAGGTTATCAAATTTCTGTTCTTTTTATCGGAGAAGTGCTGCTCGACATTATAAACACATGCCTGACTACAGCTGATATCCCCTCCACTTGGAAACAGTCAATAGTAACTCCCATTTACAAATCAGGAGATCCTCCGGATCCCTCTAATTTTAGGCCCATCTCATTGGTTCCGGTTATCGCCAAAATCACAGAGAGGGTAGTGCAGAAACAACTCTATCACTATCTGAACTCAAACCACCTACTGGCCCAAACTCAGCACGGCTTCAGACCACGCCACTCTACGGAAACTGCTCTCATCTCAGTCACGGACAAAATACTAGCAGCAATGGACCGTTCGTAAATAGCTCTCCTTTGCATTCTGGACCTCAGTAAATGCTTCGACGTAATAGATCACACCAAATGCTCACTAAACTAGAACTCCATGGAATCGATACTGACTGGTTTAGGGCTTATCTGGGCGGTCACACGCAGGCTGTTAGCATCTCAGATCAACGCGGAAACAGGCACATCTCCTCCTTTCTCCCAAACAACATAGGTGTTTCTCAAGGCTCATCACTAGGTCCACTCCTCTATTGCATCTTTTCGAACGACCTCAGTTTGCACATCCCGGTAGCACGCATCACTCAGTTCGCAGACGACACCCAGGTCCTCATCTCCGGTCGCAAATCTGATCTCCCAAATCTGATAAATCAGATGGAGACATGTCTGAACCAACTTTACGACTACTTCCTGGATAACGGTTTGAAGGTAAACCCGACCAAAACTAAACTTCTCACGTTCGGATCGCGTCAAAATCTTCGCAATATTACCCCCATACGAGTGTGCTTTAGTGACGCCGTAGTAGATGAGAGTCATTCGTGTAGGAACCTTGGGGTGACATTTGATCGCCACATGTCGTGGGATTCCCATGTAGCTGTTGTGGTCCGCAAGTGCACTGGATTCCTACTGGCCCTGAGCCATCTGCGTCACCATCTGCCATCCAGTACCCTCTTCACTATAGTTAATAGCCTAGTTATATCCAATATCCGCTACTGCATATCTGTTTACGGGAAAGGGTCGGCAGCAAACATCCACAGATTAGACAAGATCATTAACTTCGCCACTAGAGTCGTGTCAGGTCTACGGAAATTTGATCATATTTCTGATGCCCGTAACGAGTTGGGTCTCCTCACCGCAGCTGATCTGCATCTATTTCACAGCCTTACTTTGCTCCACAAGATCATTCTGACGGGTGAGCCAACGCACATTGCCGGTCAAATCAATGTAAACTCTACCCTGCGAAACCGTCATACGCGTGCAGACGACCACCTGCGCCTGCCAGCCATACACAGAGAGGCGGGCCGCAGGAGATTTCTCTACTCGTCTGTCTTCCACTATAACAAACTCCCTACTGAAACAAAAACATCGAGGCAGTCTAACTTCAAGAAACATGCACTAGCTTATCTCCACGAGCAACACTAGTCGCACAAAAAAAAACTTACAAAATGGATTTTTGTACACTATGAACTCACCTTTAGGCCATCGCTTTCCTATCACTTCTATAAACTACTCGTTTATAGCTCGTGTTGGAAGCACGGTGTGTGTAGTGCAGATAGTGATATGTGTATTGTATTATGTTGGTGTATGAATGTTTGTTGCGCATCTGCTCCCACTATTGACCACAAATCTATCCTTTCTTTGTAAATATCTGTGAGTTATACCCAGACTGTCCATAACAGCCACTATACGTGGAGGGCATGTATCGTGAAATAAATAAATAAATAAATAAGACAGTGCAGGATCATCGTAATATGGGTCCGAGATGCAAGAGAAAGTCCCGGACACGATGGGGAAGTCTCCAGGAAATGAGACTAGGCCCACTGAGATGGTAAAGGAGACTCCTAATTGGACAGAGAAGAACCCAGGATGACACGTTCTGCTCCGATACGGGTAAGGAGGACCGCTTAAAGTGAGAGAATGCCTCTGAGGCGGTGCAGCAAATGAGCTATTGGATCAGCAATGGATGAGCAAATGAGCGAATGCAAATGAGGAGAAAAAGAAATGGCAAGAGGCGACTGGAGCTGACAGCTGCTGCCCCCTGAGCTCAGGAGGACTCCCTTTGGCCTCAGAATTCCCCTTCCGTGGCTCGCCCTCGACAAAAATTGGTAGCGCTGTCCTTGCCCTTACTAGGTGGTCAGAAGTCATCAACTAAGTCCAGCTCGAGCATCCCAGCCATCGTCGGCGCCTAGCATCCCCGCACGCCTAGTGCGGTCGCTGATGCTGTGCCGCAATGCCTAAAGCGGCCGCCAGCCGAGGAAAGGTTGCCAAGAGCCGATCCAAGAGCAGGTCAAGGCAGCCACTCCCTCATCATTTTCGAAGTCTAAGCATTTAAAAAGCGAGGTGTCGGATATCATAGAACGTGTAACGCTATTGTGCTCCATACACATTGAGGAACGCAATAGCTTGCCAGCATGGTCCAAAACAAAGATTCTGAAGCGTCATGTAAAATCGTTGGTGTGATAGGATATGCGTAATACAACGAAGAATGGCTCTTAGATGCTCCTGGGTTTTAGACATTGCGTGTAAAGAAAGCATACGACCTTCAATATACCAGGAGGTGCTGAGTTGACATCAAAAGTAACGTTAAGGATTATACTTTATTAGGTACTCAACGTTTCGGCCAGGGGCCATCGTCAGGAGTGATATGAAAATGTAAAGTTAAGCAATTGAAAAAAAAAAGCACGCGAGAAAAAAAGCGTGCAAAGACACGTGGAATGCAGAAAAGCCTCCTCAGTGGTGCAGACACTTAAAGAAACTCCAAACCAGAAACAAACTAGGTCAAGATAGAATCCTCTGAGGAAGCCCGAGCCGATGGTCCACATACATATCGATACATACACTCACGCACATATATAGACATAGATCCAATATAACGCGTAATACATAGAATATAATTTATGTTTGTGTAATTTAAGTGATATACCAAGACGTCGTTTGCGTGTTTAGTTGCGACCGTAGATTACGTATGTGTAGAGATTCGAGGACCTTTAGATCAGCGTTGTCCTGGCTGTTGCTAGAATTTCTACTTTGAAGTTTGTGTTAGTGTCGCTGTGTTCCATGTTATAATGTTTGTCGATCATGTGTTCGCCTAAAGGTGTGTATGCTCTCCGAAGTCTGGCATCTCCCAAGTGCTCATTGTACCTATCCCTGATACTACGTTTGGTTTCACCGACATAAAATATTCCAAGACAGTCTTGGAATATTTTATGTCGGTGAAACCAAACGTAGTATCAGGGATAGGTACAATGAGCACTTGGGAGATGCCAGACTTCGAAGAGCATACACACCTTTAGGCGAACACATGATCGACAAACATTATAACATGGAACACAGCGACACTAACACAAACTTCAAAGTAGAAATTCTAGCAACAGCCAGGGACAACGCTGATCTAAAGGTCCTCGAATCTCTACACATACGTAATCTACGGCCGCAACTAAACACGCAAACGACGTCTTGGTATATCACTTAAATTACACAAACATAAATTATATTCTATGTATTACGCGTTATATTGGATCTATGTCTATATATGTGCGTGAGTGTATGTATCGATATGTATGTGGACCATCGGCTCGGGCTTCCTCAGAGGATTCTATCTTGACCTAGTTTGTTTCTGGTTTGGAGTTTCTTTAAGTGTCTGCACCACTGAGGAGGCTTTTCTGCATTCCACGTGTCTTTGCACGCTTTTTTTCTCGCGTGCTTTTTTTTTTTCAATTGCTTAACTTTACATTTTTATATCACTCCTGACGATGGCCCCTGGCCGAAACGTTGAGTACCTAATAAAGTATAATCCTTAACGTTACTTTTGATGTCAACTCAGCACCTCCTGGTATATTGAAGGTCGTATGCTTTCTTTACACGCAAGGATATGCGTAGGTAGTTTTTATATGTACTTAATGCTAAGTGTAAAAATCATGATGGTTCTTCCGAGGAGTACAATTTCGGAAACCTACTTACAATGTCGGCATAATTATCCGCAATTTCAACTTCGGCAACACATTGAAAAAATAATCCACCTCAGCCTAAATTAGTTGGACCCTCTCCAAAGTTGAACATCTCTGTTGAACGAGTTGCACGTATGTCACACCTAAGTGCATTATGGCGATTAGTCGACACAGGGCGACACGGTGCGTGCCCGTCATGCCCGCAGCTGTTCGCTACCTGTGCCACACCGCCGCTCAGCGCGGCATCTTGCGGCTCACTGCCACTGCGCCGCCTGCGCCCGGGGCAGGCCACCGCCCGGCCCCACACACACGTAGGAGGTATGCCATGACGTAACCACGTGACCGGCGACGCCCGGGGCAGGCCACCGCCCGGCCCCCCACACACACGTAGGAGGTGTGCCATGACGTAACCACCTGACCGGCGACGCCCGGGGCAGGCCACCGCCCGGCCCCCCACACACACGTAGGAGGTGTGCCATGACGTAACCACCTGACCGGCGACGCCCGGGGCAGGCCACCGCCCGGCCCCCCACACACGTAGGAGGTGTGCCATGACGTAACCACGTGACCGGCGACGCCCGGGGCAGGCCACCGCCCGGCCCCCCCACACAACGTAGGAGGTGTGCCATGACGTAACCACGTGACCGGCGACGCCCGGGGCAGGCCACCGCCCGGCCCCACACACACGTAGGAGGTGTGCCATGACGTAACCACGTGACCGGCGACGCCCGGGGCAGGCCACCGCCCGGCCCCCCACACACGTAGGAGGTGTGCCATGACGTAACCACGTGACCGGCGACGCCGACTAATCACCAACACGAAACGGTGCACCCTTTCTTTGAACACAACATGCGGGTATTGGAGATGAAATATCGCGATAAGAGTAGATAAGATCGATGCAGATAGCGAGAGCGATAAGATGTAAAAAGATGTCATCAATGCAAGAAGCAGTATTTGGAGCGCGGTAATAAAACAACTTAGCTATGGTTCCATACGTGTGACGGTCTGCCCGGATGAAGCTGACTTCATGACTAATTTCTTGTGTGTACTCGGCAGCGGACTTGTGCGGACTTGTGCGGACTTGTGCGGACTTGTGCGGACTTGTGCAGACTTGTACGGACTTGTGCGGACTTGTACGGACTTGTGCGGACTTGTGCGGACTTGTGCGGACTTGTGCGGACTTGTGCGGTCTCGGCAGTGCCATGGCAGCGGTCTCGACCTTTTCTCATAATAAGCGAAATGCGGTGTACAAGACGCCGGAAGATGAATGAATGCCTCCCTTCATGCATAAGTACCGAAATGCACTATCAGCAATTCCTAAAGCGCCGAACAGAAATGCCAAGCTTATGCAATGAACCCGTCTTCCGTGCCGCGCAGCGACACAATCCTGCATTCAGAGCACGTGCACTCGTCACCCGTTTGGCTTCTGCCTGCGTCGAGCATCGCTTCGCCGGCATTTTGCAGCCTCCTGCCAACATCACGTGACTTAATCGAACTCAGACCACCGCGTGATGTTGCCGGCCCAACTGCTTCATGTACGAGCACGTGCATTTTTCCTTGCGGGAAAAGTCGTTCGAAGTTATCGGTGGACAGTGTAGAGATGCGGATATCACAACTGCAAATATCAAATACCGTGGCAGCAGTGCCAGCTCTTAGTTGTTGTCGTTTTGTATTTTATTTTCAGTATGGTTTTCTAGCAAAATGCTTGACGTTAAATAATATAAACACTAGCTTGAAACTGTCTTCGTGACATTTAAGCCTGTCCAGAATGAGCAAGACTGCGCGATTGGACTGCATGAAAGGTAGCTGGTGCTATGGTCGTCGGATGTCAGGCGTTTACGGAAAAAAACCTCGATATGCCACGTTCATTCAATCATGCTGAATACTCCAGGAGTTTCGGCTTACCTAGTGTGCAACGATGATTATGAATTGCAAGTCGATGTCAACACATTGAGGATATGAGAATATGGCATCAGAATTAGAAATTCCATCGCCGGTTTAGCAATGCACTATGCACGACATGCGCGTCGACCAACAACTGAGAATATCAATAGGCATGCAAACAACTGCACAATTGGATAAAACGCTCTTCTGTATGGAGCCGGAATATCACGTGGAGAAAACACAATTTCGCTTTGCTGGGAATGAATCGGCCATATTCCCCGTGTTGTCCAACGAAACCTGGCTCAAAGCTGGGATGAGGTGTTCCTCCCGTCTAGACTTCGAATGTACCGATCGAATGAATCTACAAGTATCGATGCGCGCTATCGTTAATTCCAAAAGTGCTGAACAAAGAGCGCTATTACGCTAAGCTATAAGCTAAGTTATAAGTGCGCTATTGGTTGGCACCTATGGAAAAGCATAGTTGCAATGTGTGTAAGCTTTACATCCATACTACAGAGGTTAAATGGGGGACTCTACCCAACACATGATTTTGCCGCACCCTGTCGCATTGCAGTGAGAGTACACAGTATAAGCTCCTCACACGAAGCCTGATGTAGGCATTGCATTTTGCCCGTACGCATGGGCTGCAAAATCACAGGGACGCGGAGATGTTGGCTTCTCCCGCTCCTTAACCACATGACAGAATTGTTCATTAGTCCTATAATGTTGAGTGTAAGCAAGGGAAAAAGCAAGTGCCTACTGCGTCCTCGCTTCTCCTCTACCCTTATGCTCGGGTGCTCATCCGGTTCTGTTAATAATCTACGAACACCTTTACCACTTATATTCCGTGACCGCCTCAATATTCAGAAATGACCGCTAATCTCGCACACCCTTCGAAAAGCCTAACAGTGCTCGGCAAGCTCGTGCTGGGCCAGAAGTGCCATAGAATGGCGGTCACCACGCGTGCTCGCCACACCATGCTGACCAATGCACGTGCTCTGGCCCACGCCTTCGGCAGGCGTCGGCGCCACGCTGGTCATCTGTGCCCGGCCCGGGTCATCTCGGCCGGGCCTCGGCGCTGGCCCGCGGGCGGTCCAGTGACCGTCGGCGGACCAGGGCCGGCGCCAGTACCGCTCCCTCACCAGACTGCGTGCAGCACGAAGAAGAAGAGGCCGGGCACCACCAGGTCGTCGCTGCCGATACTCCAGCGGCGCCGGAACGCCACCAAGCCCGGCATCGGGCCGCCACTGCCGCCACCGCACCGCCAATGGCCTGGCCGGCGCGGCCGGTCCGACCAGTGCCCCGCCAATCGATACCGCTCCGCCACTGCCGCCAGCCGGACGACACCTAGTGGCAGCTACCCCAACTTGTAGTACGCTACGACATCTCTGGTGGCGGGCAGAGAAAGTCCTCTTGGAATGTTTATTACTCCATAGAAGCGTTTCCCACACTGTAGTCAAGGGCGTCGCCACCGGGGGGCAGGGGAGGGGGGGGGGCAGTCGCCCCCCTGCCGTGAAACAGGGGGCGCCGCCCCCCTGAAATTTGAGGAGGCCCCTATCCGCAAATGCACAGCAAAAAAGGTGAGCAAGTAGACCGACGGGACAGAATATCATGCTGTCAATGAGGCCTCAAAACTGACGAGGCCACCATGAAATATAATCAGGTCTCTATAAGAGACGTAGAACAAAGATTGGGAGGAGGCCCCTAGGACGAAAAGGAGGCCCCATGACGAAAATGAGGCCCCCATGACGAAAAGGAGGCATCAAGACGTAGAACAGAGATTTGGAGGAGGCCCCCAGAACGAAAAGGAGGCCCCCCGGGACGAAAAGGAGGCCCCCAGGACGAAAAAAGAGGCCCCAAGACGTAGAACAGAGATTAGGAGGAGGCCCCCATGACGAAAAGGAGGCCTCAAGACGTAGAACAGAGATTGGGAGGAGGCCCCCAGGACGAAAAGGAGGCCCCCCGGGACGAAAAGGAGGCCCCCAGGACGAAAAAGAGGCCCCAAGACGTAGAACAGATATTGGGAGGAGGCCCTCATGACGAAAAGGAGGCCTCAAGACGTAGAACAGAGATTGGGAGGAGGCCCCCAGGACGAAAAGGAGGCCCCTCGGGACGAAAAGGAGACCCCATGACGAAAAGGATGCACCCAAGGACGAAAAGGAGGCCCCAAGACGTAGAACAGAGATTGGAAGGAGGCCCCCAGGACGAAAAGGGAGGCCCCCCAGGACGAAAAGGAGGTCCCAGGACGAAAAGGAGGCACCAAGACGTAGAACAGAGATTGGGAGGAGGCCCCCAGGACGAAAAGGAGACCCCAGGACGAAAAGGTGCACCCAAGGACGAAAAGGAGGCCCCAAGACCTAGAACAGAGATTGGGAGGAGGCCCCCAGGACGAAAAGGAGGCCCCCCGGACGAAAAGGAGGCCCCAGGACGAAAAGGAAGGCACCAAGACGTAGAACAGAGATTGGGAGGAGGTCCCCAGGACGAAAAGGAGGCCCCCAGGACGAAAAAGGAAGCTCCCAGGACGAAAAGGATGCCCCCAGGATGAAAGACGCAGTCCATGCGCCCCTACACTCCAACAATCAACCAACCAACCCCAGGACGAAAAGGATGCACCAAAGGACGAAAAGGATGCCCCAAAGACGTAGAACAGATATTGGGATGAGGTCCCCAGTACGAAAAGGAGGCCCCAGGACGAAAAGGAGGCCCCCAGGACGAAAAGGAGGCCCCTAAGACGTAGAACAGAGATTGTGAGGTGGCCCCCAGGACGAAAAGGAGGCCCCCAGGACGAAAAGGAGGCCACCAGGACGAAAAGGATGCCCCTAAGACGTAGAACAGAGATTGTGAGGGGGCCCCCAGGACGAAAAGGATGCCCCATAACGCAAAGGAAGCCCCCAAGACGTAGAACAGAGATTGGGACGAGGCCCCCAGGACGAAAAGCAGGCCCCCGGGACGAAAAGGAGGCCCCAGGACGAAAAGGAGACCCCAGGACGAAAACCCCAGGACGAAAAGGAAGCTCCCAGGACGAAAAGGAGGCCCCCAGGACGAAAGACGCAGTCCATGCGCCCCTACACTCCAACAATCAACCAACCAACCCCAGGACGAAAAGGATGCACCAAAGGACGAAAAGGATGCCCCAAAGACGTAGAACAGAGATTGGGATGAGGTCTCCAGGACGAAAAGGAGGCCCCCAGGACGAAAAGGAGGCCTCCAGGGCGAAAAGGAGGCCCCTAAGACGTAGAACAAAGATTGGGAGGCCCCAGGACGAAAAGGAGGCCACCCAGGACGAAAAGGCATCGGACAGAAAAAGGAGGCCAGAGATCCCCAGGACGAAAAGGAGGCCCCAAAACACACAGGACGAAAAGGATGCCCCTAAGGACGAAAAGGAGGCCACCCCCAAAAGACGTAGAACAGAGATTGTGAGGTGGCCCCCAGGGCGAAAAGGAATTTGAGAAAAAGAGAGGAGCCCCAAGAAGAAAAGGAGGCCCCCAGGACGAAAAGGAGGCCCCCAGGACGAAAAGGAGGCCCCTAAGACGTAGAACAGAGATAGTGAGGGGCCCCCAGGACGAAAAGGAGGCCCCTAAGACGTAGAACAGAGATTGTGAGGTGGCCCCCAGGACGAAAAGGATGCCCCATAACGCAAGGATGCCCCAAGACGTAGAACAGAGATTGGGAGGAGGCCCCCAGGACTAAAAGGAGGCCCCAGGACGAAAAGGAGGCCCCTAGAACGAAAAGGATGCACCCAAGGACGAAAAGGGCGTAGGACTAGACGTAGAACAGAGAACAGATATAGGAAGGTAGCCTCCAGGACGAAAAGGAGGCCCCCAGGACGAAAAGGAGACCCCAGCACGAAAAGGAGGTCCTCAGGACGGAAAGGATGCCACCGAGATCGGGCAAGAAGCCACCCAGGTTAGACGAAAAGGCTTCCGATGGGTGGCAGGATATTCTTAAGTTGGAAAATGAGGCCCCCAAGACGGAAGAGGATGCCCCCTGCAATATAAAATTAAGACCTGATAGGGGAGACTTCTCCGGACGCAATAGGGGCCCCAAGACGGGTTAGAAGGTTTCCGCAGGAATGAGAGAAGGCCACCGAGACCAGCCAGATGAGGCCCATATTTTGGAAGAGGAGGAACCTGGAAGAGAATATCTAGGACTAGGACGCAAAAGCACCCTGCTAAGAGGATAATGAGGCTCCAGACACAGATAAGGAGGCCCCCATGACGTGAGAGGAGGCCCCCAATTTGAAAAGGGAGTCACCTAGGAGAGGGTAGGAGTCCCCAGAAATGAAGAGAGTGTCAAAAATGGCACGGAGGCAACCAGGATTGCAAAAGAGGCTCCAACACCGGAAAGGAGGCCCCAGAATATGAGAGGAGGCCCTAAGACGGAACAGGAATGAAGATATGAGATGAGGCTTCGGAGACGCAAAAGCAGGCCCCAAACGGGTGAGGTTCCACCGAGATAGAAAAGGATGATCCAGAGACGTGGCAGGAGGCACCTAATTCGGAAGAGAACGACACAAGATTGGAAACGAGACCCCATGATGAACGAGGAGGCCCCTAAAATATGAGAGAAAGGCCATTGGATAAGAGAGATGGCTCCCAAGCGGAAAAGAGGGCTCGAAGACGGCTAAGAAGGTCCCCGAGAAATAACAAGGCCACTAAGATAGGAAAGGTTGCCAGTAATTTAGCAGAGGCGGCGCCTGGGAGAGAAGAGGAGTCCACCAGGAGATAAGAGACCACCCCTAAGATGGGTAAAGATCGAATCCAGAGCGCAAAGCAGGAGAACGCAGAGCAGGAGGTCCCCAAGACGTGAGAGGAGGCTCCTAATTTGAAAAAGAAGGCCTCTAGAAGATAAATGAGGCACCTGCCGGACTCGGGAAGGAGTAGGTCTCTAGGACCAAATGAGGTCCCGAAGACCGGAAAGAGTTCCCAGGAAATGAGAGGAGGCCCTTAAGATGGGAGTGATAGCAGGTATGGAAGGAGGTGAGGTTTCCAAAATTGAAGATCCCTCAAGACGGGTAAGGCTTTGCCAGGATAAAGGAAGAGGCACACGAGGCGTGGCAAGAGGCCCCTAATTTGGCAGAAAATGCCCTCGAAGATGAGAGGAAGCCCCATGCCATGTTAAAGGGGCCCCAGAATGCAAGAGGAGCCCTCCAAGACGGGAGAGGAGGACCATTGAATATGGAGGAGGGTAGGACACACAAGGAGACATCGAAAACCGGTAAAAAGGCTCTAGGAAATGAGACGACGCAACAGGAGGCCTATAATTTGCAAGAAGAACCACCTAAGAAATAGTAAGAGTCGAGTCTGGGTATTTTAAAATCACGATATGGGCCCCAAAAGATCCGGCCGGGGCCACCGCAAATTACGCTGAGCCTGGGGTACCAAAAATTCACGCGCGGACCACGAAAATCATGCCAGGGCACGACAGGTCGTACCGTGCCCCAAAAGTCTCATTGGGACCAAAACAAATGACGCCGGAGCAACGAAGAACAATCCGGACATGAATAATCACTCTGGGGGCCCAACAATGACGCCAAAAGCCTCCAAAACGCATTGGACCCCAAAAAGTGTCGAGGCCGCTATAGCTCGCGCTAGGGATCCAAGAAAATGACGTCGGGGCCCAAAAGATCACATTGGACCCAAAAAGTCGCGTCGCAGCCCTTGAAAATCACACTGGAGGCCCAGAAGGTCGCGCCGGGGCCCCAAAAGTTGCAGCTGCCCCCAAAATCAATTTTAACCGGAATGTCACTCTGGGACGGAAAAAAACTCCTTCAGTGGCCGCAGTGCTATATCAAAGGGGGCAAATGCCCCTCCATCCTGAGAGGGATAAGCTCCCAAGAATCGTGTCGGGGCCTCAAAAATCGCGCTGGGGCCACCAAAATTCGCGTCGGTCCACCAGAATTCGCGTATGGGTCTCCAAATAAATACGGCGAGCCCCGGAAAACTCGCTCCGAGGCCCGAAAAATTGCGACAGGAACCGCCAAAATCGCGTTGGGGCCACAGCTAAATACAACGCATCGCACAAACTCGAACCGGGCCCCCCAAATATCGCGCTTGGGACCCACAATTCCCATCGGTAGTCCCGTCGAGGCTCTACAAAATTGCCGTCTAGGGCCACACGTAAGCACAGTGTGACCACAAACACAAACACAAATCAAGCTGGAGCCCTCCAAAATAAGGATGGATTCCAACAACTAAATGCCCAGGTAAAAAATGGCTCTGGAGCACCGAACATATTATCAGATGCCTTCACAAATTGCGTACGGCACCGAAAAACAAACCGGATCTCGAACAATCGAGGTGGGATACAAAAAACATGGCGCCAAGTGCTCGAGAAATCAGGCCGGGATTCGGACTTTAAAAAAATCAGAAAAGGTTCACAAAATCGTATTGAGCCCAGAAAACTGGGGTTGGGTCTCCGGAACCACGCGCCTGGGTGCGATAAGCCACTCTGGGACCTAGAAACATCGTACCGAAGCCCCAAAATTGTACTTGGGCCCCACAAGTGTGCGTCAGAAGCCCAAAATAAACACATCGGGACCCTAAGAGCACAGCGGGGGCCGAAAATACAACTGACCCTCCAAAGCGCACAGTCTCACAAAAAGCGACAGGGCCTTAACACAAGCGTTGCAGCCATAAATATACATACCGGGAGGTCTAAAAATACAACGGAAGCTCTCAAGGCACACAGGGGTCATGATAACGCACAATAGCCTGAAAAGGTGGCTGGGGCCACAAAAGGCAACATGGTTCCAAAACAAACAAAAAGACCGGCGCTAAATACACACATCGGGATCTTCGAAAACGCCCTGACACGTGAAAATCCTCTGTGTACAAAAATTCAACAAACCCTAAAACGAGCAGGGGGTTCGAAAATGCTTTAGGCCCCTAACAAAAATGGATTGGAGCCATAATACACAATCATAGACCAAGAAAGACGCAATGGGTAAAAAAACAAATGCCGAGGCTTGGCCTCTGTTCGGTATCCAATCTGGGAGGATAGCAGCAAAGATATGAAGTGCATCAAAGCTCAGCGGAAACCGCATTTCATAGCTACCAGAAAATGTGGGAAGTAGGAAACTAATGATCGAATTTAATCAATCGACTTTTCGAAGCGAACGCCCATGCGAATCATTCCATCACGCCAAATATGGTGCAAGTCTATCATGTGGCAGCAATTAGCAAAACGCAGAAGGCCTAGCAGAAACCATAGCATCGCACGAAGTGTGGCGAATGCACCGAATACGAAAATGGGTGTGCACGTGCACTGACGTTGCCGTCGTGGCGACCGGGTGCTATGAACTGCAATGCCTGAAATTGTAAAATTTTGTATTTTAAAGTGGTGGGTAATACATTTTACTTTGAAGTTATGGGCCTAATACATCTTCTAAACCCTGCTCGTTTTAGGGCTTTGTTGCGTTTTTTGTGCACCGAGTATTTTTTACGTGTCGGGGCGTTTTCGAAGATCCCAATGTGTTTATTTAGCTCCCGGTCGTTTTGTACGTTTTGGAACCATGTTGCCTTCGTGGCCCCAGCCTCTTTTCCAGGCCCTTGTGCGTTCTCATGGCCCCTGTGGCGCCTTGCGAGCTTGCAGTGTATTTTTCTTAGAGCTCCCGGTATGTTTATTTAGGGCTGCAACGCATGTTTTAAGGCCCTATCGCTTTTGGGAGACTTTTGTGCGCTTTGGAGGGTTAGTTGTACTTTCTGGCAACGTTGTACTCTTAGGGTCCCGCTGTTTATATTTGGGGCTTCTGACACACATTTGTGGGGGCCCCAGTATGATTTTGGGGCTTCGGTGCGATTTTTTCTGGGTCCCAGCGCGACTTATCGCGCCCAGGCACGTGGTTCCGGAGACCCAACGCAAGCTTTCTGGGCTCAACGCGATTTTTGTGGATCTTTTTCTGTTTTTTTATTAAAAGTCCGAATCCCAGCCTGATTTTTCGAACCTCAGACGCCATGTATCCCACCTCGATTTTTCGAGATCCGGTATGCTTTTCGGAGTCATACGCAATTTTTTGAAGGCATCTTGAAAAAATGTTCGGTGCAACAGAGCCATTTTCCTGACCCTGACATTTATTTGCTGAATCTCTCCTTTTTGGAGGGCTCCAGCTTGATTTTTTGGGGATACCGATCCGGGTTTGTGGTATAGGTGTAATTTCAGCAGTGTGAGGTAACTTATCAAGGGATACCAAAAGAAAACCTTAGAACTGAGTGGTGGAGTTAGGTTGAAATCCGACCAATCAGAAACCATAGTGGTAGACTAGGCCCTCCACAGGACAATTTAGTTGGACGACTAATTATATTATTTCGAAATGTACCCTTTGACAAAATAGCGGTCGAAATCCAAGGACTTTTAATGGGCGTAGGTGCATCCGTTCGCCCCCTCCTGCTTGACGCAAATATATTACTGGTCCCTAATATTTCCGAAACATACGCCCATGGGGGGAAAAGCCAACATTGAGGGGACAAATTACCCTCATAAGCATGCAATACAACATCCATGCCCCATATGAAATGGGATGAATGATGTTTTTAAATGCATTTTCTTCCAACAAACTTCTTTCTGTTATTACAGCCTGCATGCGATGCGCCCCTAAACCACAATAACTAACTAACTAACTAACAGCCTGCATGATTAGAGCTTCCCAGCTTCCATACCTTCTCAACGTCATTTACAAAACGGTACAGCACAGCGAAAACGATGGGCGTGACGGCGTGGAATTTGAAGGCTTGAATATGTATGTACTGACATTGTTGCATTGTTGCATTGTCATTTATGCATTGGTGTTCAATGCTTGTTCTTGCCGTGAATTTATTCGCTGAGGATATATTTTAGCTCGTGTGACAGTTGCCTTTGCAGCCAGCACCAAATGTTATAAAAATAAACAAATTCCTAAGATGACGCTAAAAACGTAATGCAATCCACTTCTCGTTGTCACCTTTATGAAATTGTCGTCCTTGGACTGAGAAATGGTCGTTCAAGCTTTGCTTATGACATCAAGCTGATGGGAATAACATTTACGTTAAGGGAGTCTTACGTTATAGTGTATGTGACGTTAAGGTGCTGAAGGCAGGGGTGGGCGGGGGACATCTCCAGGATGTTTAGTGTTTTTAGTTTATTTTACTCCTCCGCAAGATAATTTGTAGTTGGGGTGGGGGAGGGTTGACGAGAAAGTTGGTTTTGCCAGGGTGCCGGCATTAGCCTACTCTTGTCGAAGAGCACCGAGGGATCTTTACCGTGCGGACAAGGAGGTAATTGTCCACACCGCCTATCACGCCGGCTGCCGCGTGTTAGTTGTTAGTAGTGGGTTAGTAGCAGCATGCTTTCATGCAGGGTTGTGTGTGAGGTTAGTACGGTGTTTTGCAATTCGGCTCATCTACGTCCGTTGTGCCTCTGGGTAACCGTTTTACGTTGTGAATTATGCAAGAATCGGCTCATCTACGTCCGATGGCACCTCTGGGTAATCGTTTTACGTTATGCTAATTTTAAAGCAAGTCGGCTCATCTACGTCCGACGGCACCGCTAGGTAGCCATTTATTTCGAATGGGAAAGCAAATCGGCTCATGTACGTCCGATGCCATTCGTGGATGGCTATTTACGTTATTCCTACGAGTGTATGCGCGGGCATGCAGTGCGTTTGCGCGTTGAAATGCGTGTTGTGGTGTGGTGTCTACAATGCTCCTGCTAGTTTGGTGGCGTACAGATAGCCAAATAGTAATTGGAGGAGTTCTGGGTGTTTGTCACCCAGAAGCGATGGAAGCGAGAGGGTGATGCCCTCTTTTGGCAGAAGGGCCTTAAGTGGTTGTCTTTGAGCGTCAAAGCTACTACAGTCTAGCAGGATGTGGCCTATGCTTAATGTGGTGTTGCAGGTGTCGCAGTGAGGTGTTGTATAATGGTCATCCTCTAGTTGAGGCTGTGTTAGTTTTGTGCAACCAGTTCTAAGTCTAGTGAGGATGACTTCCTTTTGGCGGTGTGATTGGTTTGATGTGTTCCATGTGCCTAGCGTTGGTTTGATGTTGTGGGTGTGGTTGGAGCGGTGAGGTGTAGAGTTGTGTTGTGTCCATGTGTTCTGGTGATGCTTACGTATGTGGCGTTGCAGGAGTGCTTTGCAATCGTCTACCGAATATTCCATGTTGGGATAAGTGGTCGATGCTAAGGCTTGCTTTGCCAGCCCATCTGCTTGCTCGTTTCCTGGAATGTTGACGTGGCCCGGAATCCAGAGGAAGGAAAAGTTGTTTACGTTGCGGGCCACGGCTTGTTGGATTCGATCAATGACTGGATGTGGGCAGTCGTGTGTTTGCTAATTGACTGAAGGACTGATTTGGAATCTGAACAAATTACTACGTTTCTCGTTTTGCGCCTCTTTAGAATGGAGATAGCGGCCAGAATGGCCAGTGCTTCAGCGGTGTAGATGGAAAAGTTATCCGGTAGACGTTTGGAAAGCCTAAGGCCTGGTCCAGTGATGCCGATGCCTACTTCGACCTCGTGTTTTGACCCATCCGTGAATACGAGTGTTTTGTGATTGTTGAGATCGGCGAATTTGTTGAAGGTGCCAATAATTTCCGCCGGTGTGATATCTGATTTATTTTCCGAGAGCAAGTACTTCGACCTTTGGTTGACTGTGGGTCCAGAATGGCCTAGTGGGCGGTCGAGCTGCAGTGGTTGGCATTGTGAGGTTAAGATCTGAAAGAGCCGTGGCAATTTGAACACTAAATGGTGGGAGTTTGCGCCCAAACCGGCTCCTGTCGTATCTGTCAGGCTGAAAGCATCGCTGTGCCGGGTGATTTTCAATGGACTTGATTTTGATGTGGTAGCGGCACAGCTGTTGTGTCCTCCCGAAGCGGATTGGGGAGGCATGTCTGAGTCTACTAGAAGACTGGCTATCGATGTGGTGCTGAGGGCTCCTTTGGCTGCTCTGATGCAGTTGTTTTGAATGGTTTCTAACTTTTTGTTCAGTGTTTGCGAAATGGTAGCAAAGATGATGCTGCTGTATTCTAGGATGGGTCGTATGATTGACTTGTAGAGTCGCAGTAGTGTTTTCCTGTCTCTGTCCCAGTCTGTGACTGCTAATGCACGGAGCAGGTTGATGAGCTTCGCGCGCCTCTTCGAGGTGGCAGTGATGTGTGTGTGGGTTGAAAAGTTTTGGTCCAAGTGTACTCCTAAGAATTTAACACTCCACTTGTTCAATGGCTTTGCCGTCGATGTGAAGTAAAGTTGTCGGTGTTGGGGCGGAGGCGGCTATATGTCCCGTGACCCGGCTTTGGCAATGGGATGACTGTACACTTTCCCGCCAGCAGGAAAAGGTACCGCTCAGGCGCAGGGCGTGCATGCAGATTTACAGCATCCCTCCACTGCTCGATCTGCCGGCTCGATATTAGTTCGCACCTTCTTGTTGCATTAGCGTTTCAATGCATTACATAATGCAATGCCGATTCGTTTCAATCGGCAACTCGCTCAGTGAATGCATGAAATCATCTTTGTAGTGTGCTCATAGCTTTGTTTTTATAGTGTCGACATACGACACCCCCATTGGCGCAACATCGTAGTAGCGTGTTATTAGGGTCTCGCCGTTAATTCAGTGCTCATTAACAGTTCAATCTGTCCATTTACTCAGAATGGCGCCATGAAATGTACTCAGGATTCCGCCCGCAGCGCAATTTGGTCAATGGCCAGGCTAGTTTATGTTTTTTTCTTCTGTTTAAGCATGCGTTTCGAGTTATTGTCATCAAATGTGACTGGCACATTATGTGCTCTCGTCGTCTGACCGGGCTCCGCGGCGGCCAGCATCACCGCCGACGTGCGGGGGCATCGCGTCTGGAATCACCAGCAGTCATGGCGTGAAGCGGCACGTGCGGGACCACAGCTGTACTCTTAGCTCTTTAGCTCTCAACCGTACTCGTTGCCGTACTCACGCTTATTCGAGAACATGGTTTGGTTTGCTATGTCAAGTGGTCGCAACTTTGGAAAGACAGACACCTTGCAGGTGCATCTGCTTTACACCTTGTAGGTGCGCCTGCTTCACGACACGAAGCAGGATCTGCTGGGATGGAGATGCAGATCTCCTGATTTCAATCTCTCAACCTTGACTTTTGCATGTATGTTACCTCACCGCATTACCATAACGAGAACATCGTAGATATGTTTTTGTCGGCGTGAATATTGATAGGAAGCGGGGAGTTGTTGAGCGGTTAATAAAAAGCATCTATGTACTTTAAAAAAAATTATATTTATTTAAAGGTCCGCCACGAAGATCAGGTGACCAGGAGCGCCTCTTACCCCCACACACTCCTCTTACCCAACGACTGCACGCACCTTACGTTAACACCATAAAATAAACAGTAAGTCGCGGCACTCCCAGCTAAGAGATGGAAAACAAATAAATAAGCATACGAAGCACCCGGTATTAGAGCAATAAAACTAATAATAAAGAATGCTGTAAGTAGTCATACCCAAAGGTGGCATATGACTGGCCTTAGATCCATCCCAACAAGAAGTTAAGGTCTAAACTATAATGTTAGTAGCTGGTTTGTGAACAGATGGTAGTGAGCACTCCTAATTTGAAATTCATTTTTTTACTTTGGCTCCTCTCACAACTCCATCCAGCTAAGCATAGTTGCCGGGTGGAGTGTGGGGGAACTATGGTTGGGTGTTTTCCACTTTTATATATAGTTAAGCACACGCACGCACACGCACACGCACACGCACACACACACGCACGCACACGCACACGCACACGCACACGCACACGCACACGCACACGCACACGCACACGCACACGCACACACACACACACACACACATACTAATGGGCTGCTGAAGATGACAATTTTCAAACCAGATAGCATTCAGGAAAGACAATAAGTGCCATCAAGGCAAAACGACACGGTTGAAAACAACATACTGATTTTTTTTTCGTTTGGATTCCCCAAAACTAAAAGTCGAAAAAATCAAAATATTTTAAAATCAAATGCAATGACCTAACTGGTATCACTTATGACATCGGCCTGCAAGATTATCCTGGCATAGCCATTAATTACCCTGTTATAGCTATTGATTACCCTGGTATAACATTAATTACCATGGTGTAGCCATTAATCTCCTGATATTGCCATTAATCACCCTGGTATGGACATCTTTACTTCGTAATGGTTTGTATTTCGGCCTCGAGAGCGCCTGAAATGTATATATCCTTCCGAACGTTTCAGGTCATAACTCAGTGTCCTGATCTGATAATGACTTGACCTGACAACGCTTTTTTTAGAGAACATAATATGTCACCACATGCATTCTGGGTTTCCAAGCAAACGTTGATTGGTGACAGAATAATGAAAGAAGGCATCTGCTGGTTTAACCACTCCTACCTATGGGCACGAGCTGGGGAAACATTTAGTGTTGCATTTTTATTTACAATTTGTCTATGCAGCGAAATTTAACTTTTAAGTGTCGGGGATGGTATGCTTGCGAAAACACGTCCAATGTACTTAGCAACACACATTGAGACAAAATCGTGACCATAATTAGACCGGCCTTAGTTCCGGTATCTTTATGGCATAGGACGTAATGTGTTACACAATGTGTGCAAATGACGCAATGGAAGGAACACCAAAGGTAAAAGCGATAGCGTCACCCGGTTGAGGAGGTACATCATACAAAAATGGAAGGGACCAAATTTCCCCTGCCCGCACACTATGAGCGTTAAGGTGGAACCGGTGTTACTGAGCGTGGTGAATCCGATCTGTATTGATCTGTAATCTGTTTCCGGACAAAGCGTATCTTGACCTTGTATCTTGCGCAGGTGGCAGCTGGCCGCGGCAGACTTTCTGGGGATATGCCTTCACATTTGACAAGCCACACCGCACTCTGGTCTCCAGCCTCCATGGTGCCGGCCGGCGAGTATTTGTGGCCGGTGTGGCGCGGTGCTGATGAGGGTGGCGCCAGGTCGGAGGTGGCCCTGGCCGCGTCTGAGCTGTCGGATCGATCAGCGGCCGAATTGAGCGCCACCCCGCACTCTGTGGGCAGACGGCCGGGGCCGGCCACGCGGCAATCGATGCGCACCGCCGAATGGCGTCCCGCCGCGCAGGTGAGCGTCCAGAAATAATCTGCCGCCACCATCTGCCGAATGGCGTCCCGCCGCGCAGGTGAGCGTCCACAGAACAATCTGCCGCCACCATCTGCCGAATGGCGTCCCGCCGCGCAGGTGAGCGTCCACAGAACAATCTGCCGCCACCATCTGCCGAATGGCGTCCGCCGCGCAGGTGAGCGTCCACAGAACAATCTGCCGCCACCATCTGCCGAATGGCGTCCGCCGCGCAGGTGAGCGTCCACAGAACAATCTGCCGCCACCTTCTGCCGAATGGCGTCCCGCCGCGCAGGTGAGCGTCCACAGAACAATCTGCCGCCACCATCTGCCGAATGGCGTCCCGCCGCGCAGGTGAGCGTCCACAGAACAATCTGCCGCCACCATCTGCCGAATGGCGTCCCGCCGCGCAGGTGAGCGTCCACAGAACAATCTGCCGCCACCATCTGCCGAATGGCGTCCCGCCGCGCAGGTGAGCGTCCACAGAACAATCTGCCGCCACCATCTGCCGAATGGCGTCCGCGCCGCGCAGGTGAGCGTCCACAGAACAATCTGCCTTCACCATCTGCCGAATGGCGTCCCGCCGCGCAGGTGAGCGTCCACAGAACAATCTGCCGCCACCATCTGCCGAATGGCGTCCCCGCCGCGCAGGTGGAGCGTCCACAGAACAATCTGCCGCCACCATCTGCCGAATGGCGTCCCGCCGCGCAGGTGAGCGTCCGCAGAACAATCTGCCGCCACCATCTGCCGAATGGCGTCCCGCCGCGCAGGTGAGCGTCCACAGAACAATCTGCCGCCACCATCTGCCGAATGGCGTCCCGCCGCGCAGGTGAGCGTCCACAGAACAATCTGCCGCCACCATCTGCCGAATGGCGTCCGCCGCGCGCGGTGAGCGTCCCACAGAACAATCTGCCGCCACCATCTGCCGAATGGCGTCCCGCCGCGCAGGTGAGCGTCCACAGAACAATCTGCCGCCACCATCTGCCGAATGGCGTCCCGCCGCGCAGGTGAGCGTCCACAGAACAATCTGCCGCCACCATCTGCCGAATGGCGTCCCGCCGCGCAGGTGAGCGTCCCGCCAGAACAATCTGCCGCCACCATCTGCCGAATGGCGTCCCGCCGCGCAGGTGAGCGTCCACAGAACAATCTGCCGCCACCATCTGCCGAATGGCGTCCGCCGCGCAGGTGAGCGTCCACAGGACAAAATCTGCCGCCACCATCTGCCGAATGGCGTCCCGCCGCGCAGGTGAGCGTCCACGAACAATCTGCCGCCACCATCTGCCGAATGGCGTCCCGCCGCGCAGGTGAGCGTCCACAGAACAATCTGCCGCCACCATCTGCCGAATGGCGTCCCGCCGCGCAGGTGAGCGTCCACAGAACAATCTGCCGCCACCATCTGCCGAATGGCGTCCCGCCGCGCAGGTGAGCGTCCACAGAACAATCTGCCGCCACCATCTGCCGAATGGCGTCCGCCGCGCAGGTGAGCGTCCACAGAACAATCTGCCGCCACCATCTGCCGAATGGCGTCCGCCGCGCAGGTGAGCGTCCCACAGAACAATCTGCCGCCACCATCTGCCGAATGGCGTCCCGCCGCGCAGGTGAGCGTCCACAGAGCAATCTGCCGCCACCATCTGCCGAATGGCGTCCCGCCGCGCAGGTGAGCGTCCACAGAACAATCTGCCGCCACCATCTGCCGAATGGCGTCCCGCCGCGCAGGTGAGCGTCCACAGAACAATCTGCCGCCACCATCTGCCGAATGGCGTCCCCGCCGCGCAGGTGAGCGTCCACAGAACAATGTGCCGCCACCATCTGCCGAATGCTTCCGCAGCCGGCGACTGGCCGTTCAACGCTGTCAGTGTCGAGCGTTCGCTGTGATGAGAACTCGGCGGCACTGCGCCCCCTATGGCTCAGTTGTAACCGTGTGGTGAAGTCATGGCCACAGCTGGCCATCAGCGAATTAATCTATGAAACGCACGTGCCACTTTCCAGAAGCGCATGCGCAGCGTTGGTGCCAGCTGGCGATTTCCACAGCAAGCATTTCGCAGATCTGAAAGAAAAGTTCCAGTGGAAATTGCGCGCCGCGACTACACCGCAGCACACGACGTCGCTCAACAACCGCTTTGGAGAACCCATTTTGCCGCCATTTCGATTCACACTGCCGCTTCTTCGAAACGCCGCCCTCGCCCAACTCCAACTCAATAACTGAAACCCAAGGTGTCGGCCCTTCCAACCCAATCTGTCGCCCCCTTCGACAGAGATTACAAAGGGCAATTAGTAGACGCCCACGGACCTCCCGGAGGTGGCAGAGAACAAGGGATAAGTATTCAACACGTGTTCGGCGGCTCAACAGCGGCGCAAACAATAGCTTAGGGTGGATGGGTGGTCGGGAATGTCAGCCAACCCCAAGCCAGACACTAGAATACGATCACTTTTATCAGAGCTGGTTGGAGCTTTTAGTTGCCTGAATGCAAAATGTCGCCGAAACCTGCGGAGCTATATGAATAATGCCTTCAGTCAAGATGCTGATTGAGCAGCTGCCTCACCCTTCCCAAGTGCAACTTCTGTGTAATATCCATGGGCTACGTTTGGAAGAAAAAGCACCTTCAGCATTTAGCCTGATCTGCCAGTAACATTGTATGCGTAATCCGAATATGAACGACTCGGATAACGATTACCTATTCATTGAGGAGATTTCCAGTTTATCGAGGCTTATCACTGCAGGGTACGAAACAATGACTCGTTTATCAGTATCCCGAAGATATGCCAGGATTGCGCTCAGAAGTGCGCCGATATACGTTTAATTCTCCTCATTGCCAGTACGAATTTTATCAATATTTCTATTCACTGATTTCGTTACATCACGAAAAATAAATGCAATCTGAATGTGTGATGCCATTGCCTCACAGGAACAGAGCCTACTCTACAGAGTGGCTGCATCACCTGGACCCACCTGGCCCGATCGGGAACAGTAGCCCAAAGGGCATAGTTCTAGCAAACGTCTGGCCTCCCTACAATGCACCGATCAAACCCAGGGTAGACCTTCCTGACCAGTTCCCAGCCGAGTTGACGCTGGTCAGAGAAAATACGATGAGTCCTTGATTGTTACTTGAGTGTAAGTGAGCTTCGAATAGCGTTGTGATCATTAGCGCCTCCAGCCATGTGGAACTGGGACCCGCCTCCCACAATGAAGGCGGTACTTCGGGCCAGTATTTTACCTCGCCACTCTAGGACTTTAATACATTTGGTTAATGAACATAATACAGACATTGCATCGTATTTGGTTTAGGTAATTTCCAATCACTCCAGTGTTTACGCAACATATAATCTTAGGTGAAAGATTGCCATCCAGCTGATCTCCAGCTGGCACTTGGCGTTGGTTGCGGCGTAAAGGGAGTCCGGAAAGACCAGCCAGGTGACATTAAGTGCAGCCTTACCCCACGCCTACCCACCGTCCAGCAGGATACCGTGGCAAACTTCGACCGCCGCGGCGGAGACGCTCTGTTCAGATAACTCAAGAAACCGGCATAGGCGAGTTCCAGTTGTTGAAGACGGCTGCGTGAAGGCCTTCCAGACCTCGCCGCTACGCCAATGGACATGAAGTGCCAGTTGAGTGGCACCGAGGTGCCGGACAAAGCTCGCATGACAATTGCTTCCTGTATGGTAAATTGTTCGTAGGTTAAACTCTGTTACGCCTATTGTTCGTCATGTATAAAGTGGGCATTGGATAAACTTCTGCAATAAGTGTGTTCGTATGTGATAAAGTTCGTATGGTAAAAGTTCGTAATGAAAATGTTCCTCGTAATGAATATGTTTGAGTGGGAAAGTTTGTATCGAAAGTTCGTATGGAAAATTTTGTTGTGAAAAGATCGCGAGGGAAACGCCAGCAAGCAACACGATTATTACCTACGGAGATGTGGGGTTCACCTATATTGAGAGTAAGCTGATTGATTTGATGAGAGTGGGATTGGGTTCCGATTTAGGTAAGATTAGGTTAGATAATGCTTGACTTGATTATATTTAGTTATGCTGGGCTCTTGGATTAGGTTACTTATTATGTTGGGTTAGATTTGCTTAGAGAGGCTTGTAAGTTAGGATAGATATAATATTTTAATAGGTATATAATATGTACATGTATACATACATATATATATATGTATATATATATATATATATATAAGTATATATATATATATATACATATATACATATATATATATATACATATATATATATATATATATATATATATATATATATATATATATAGATATATATATATATATATATATATGTCTATATATATATATAAATATATATATTATATATATATATATATATATATATATATATATATATATATATATATATATATATATATATATATATATATATATATATATCCTGTTTGATAACCTTTTTCGTACATCTTTCCAACTCCCGGATTGTTCGTCTCTGCTCTTCATTTAGGCCGGAAAAGTATTCGTCCGATATCATTCATTTATTCTTAACGCTTCGCGTACTTTCACCATTTTCTAAAAGATTATTTCGGCATTCATCTAGAAGCCATCACAGTTCACACCAATCTGCAACAAAAAGAAAAAATGGTCAGAAGTAAATCATTTTAGAGT